>OX376372.1:188203416-188299034 GCA_947369275.1 Nemotelus nigrinus | reverse complement strand
ATCTACAAAGCGCGTGGTCCCTATGTAACATGGCGCAGTATTTATGGTCCCACACGCTATGTACATAGTACCCTGAGCTATGCAGTATGGCTCCCAGCGCCATAATTACATGGCACATAAATTATGGCCCCACACGCTATATTACATAGGGCCATGAGCTATGTAATATGGCTCATGGCACTCCAATTATAACTCGCAGCCATACTGTGTGAGGAGATGTATAAATGTCAGCAAGCTTCTAGAGTATAGGAGAGGATATGGTCTTTGATGCAGTTGGTGATAGGTGAATTCCATCACCTATCATCAACTGTTCTATCTTCAGATGCTCAGAACTAGGCTCGTGGACTTTTGTTGGATGCGAACTGGATCATCTTCATGTATCAAACACATATTGGCCGAGGCCTAGCGAGCCGAATTCAGACGAGACCGCCAATATGCATGAATCAAGTAAAAAGATTACGCATTGCGCAGATCCGCCATATTGGAATTCTGTTTTATTACGTCACACGTGACAATCGCTTTGAATAAGTGGGTTTAGTTTTATGAAAGCGTTTTTATAATATTTAGTTCTCCACCGCAATTATCTTTTGCGTATATTTAAAACGTGTAACGCACTCGTTAATTATCGACGTATGTATGTTCGAACGAATAATAGCCATCCATGTCACGTGTGACGTAGGTGCGCACATCAACTCATTTTCGTACTGCGATCAGCGTAATCTTAGTATTCTTTGATTCATGGCCAATATGTGAACGGCATTTGACAGCTCGTCCCGAAATCGCGTTGACTCGTGCTCAAAACCCACTCCGATCAGAAGTCGCACGAGCGCCGGCGAGACCGTTTGACAGTTTCGAACTTTGAATCGTAATTCATTTCACTAAAGGAGGGACACTGCCGAATGTGATGGCCTGCTCTACAAACTACACAACTTTGAGCTATTTGAGCTGCATAGTTCTGCAAGTTTTGGGGTTGAAACATACTTGTATATCTGGGAGCCCGTACACGGTCTGTTGCCGCAGCTTCCAATGCCCTAAATCTACGTTGCAAAAATTCAGTTACATCATTCAATGAGGGAAGTGTGGTCCTCTCTTGTTCCCGCTGTTGTCTTGTAGATGGAGGTAATCTTTGTGTGATAATTTGCACCAACGTAGCATGGCATAAATTTTCTATACCCATGTTTTCAATGGCTTGAATACACTCCATCGCTTTATCGAGTAAAGTTTTTAGCGAGGATGCTGACTCATTTGCATTCGGTATCGAAAACAAGCGTTTAAATTGCGTGCTCAACAAAACATTCACATTGTCGTACCTATCATTTACGACTCGCCAAGCAATGTCGTAGTTCGCTTCAGTGATTGCATATTGTCGCAACACACCTTCAGCTTCCCCAAACAGACAGACTACACTTCAGATAGTGAAGCTGTTGCACCTTCGACATGTTCGGACGATTGTGAATGAGCGATCTAAATAAATCACGGAACGAAATCCACGAGTCATAGTTGCCATGGAACTTTGGTAAAGAGATACGAGGGAGTTTTATATCCTCAAAGTGCGGCTCAAACTCCTGTGCTCCGGTTCCCATAAGTGCTTTTCCTTCTTGTCCAGCTCTTCCATCCTGCGTGACTCCTGAATCCGTTTGCTCCGATGCCATTTTATCTGCTACCTGCTGCTCTGCTGCCCGCTGTTTGCTCAACACTTCTCTCAACTGCTCCTCTACTTCCGATGCGAATTTCAGCTGCAACTCGTCAAACTGGCTGTATGTTTCACTCGAAAAATATTCCAAGTTGAGCTCAGCGTCTGCTCCTTTCAGTGACGAAAGTATTTTAAGGTGGTTTTTGTTGAAAAGATCGTAGCTACGTTTCAACCTTTCTTGGATCTTCTCGCAATATGAAACTGTTTTGCGAGTAACAGAATCCTTTTTGTAATTAGACCTAAGTCTATTTAATTGCAATAAAGCTAATTTCTGTTGCACCATCAAATTTTCCATAATGAGAACCGTGACGCACTTCAGTTATTTAGAACAGTTTTCACTGCGAAATTCACGAGTTACTACTTTGCAACAGTGCCCAATGTAATGTTTGGAAAATTCCAACGGTATGGAATGCGCTAACCAACAAGTATCTAATTAGATTCCGATCTCATCAAAACAATTCACAAGTTAATGAGTCGCCGATTCAATATAGAATATTCAATCCACAAAATGCCCAATGTAGCTCAAATCAACTATTTGCTCAAAATCGAATTTTCCAATTAAATATATGATAGTCAATACACACTGTCTGCGTTCTGATTAGGGACTTCGCCCAATACTCAATCTCAAATTTCAATATTTGATTTAAAGCCACAATGTAACAATATTCGAGCCAACAAAGTGCTTGATGTAGCTTCAATAAAATGTTTGCCGAAAATCGCTGACTTAATATATATATTTCGCCCAATATTAACTTCAAATTTCACAAAATCTGTGTAATTCTTGTACCAATACAACCAAGTAAAAGGGCAGAAAAATGGATGTACATGTATATGAAATATATATATATATGAAATGTATAAAAATGTGTATAAAAAAGAAATAAAAACGAAGAAAAAAGGAACAGGACTTACCCCGGCTTACAGGATTCTGTACAGTTATACGAATTTTCCCGATTATCCGTTATCGCGCCCGCACTTGATATATTATTATTCTAATTCACCAGGCACTATAATTCCTTTAATTGTCTTAATTGTTTTCACAAAGACTTAATTCTGACACGATAACATCAACTGATATTAGTTTTCGACGATATTAACTTCGATTATCCGGTTCGAAGGATCAAATTTTCTGACAAAATCTTCCTATTTGTAATAAAACGCGAAAATTCAAAGGATTAATCTTATATTTGAAAACTAATAATTCCAGAAATATAATTCGAATAAACTGAACTAATGAAATTTATATCGATTAATTGATATACCAATGCGAAAAAAGCGAACTAAATATAAAATATTCGAACGAAAAAGATATGTGCTAACGAAATGCAAAATTCAACTGTACTAAGTAACAAAGAAACCGCAAAGTTCAATTTTATATTGAAGAAAATTTCGTTACATTTTAACAGTTAGCTAAACTACTATTAACTTGGTCAAATTTTCAAAATGGAATAAATCAATTTTCAAAATGGAATACATCATTAACTTTCAACACATCAGCTGACTACAATTTCGCCGATTTGGCGCTGGGCGACAGTCATTCTTCTGTCATCGAACAGTCAGGTGAGCAACACAATCGGAAACCGCGAATAATAAATGTCTTTTTAGGTTGCTTCGACAAAAAGGGCATCGGAGATTAGATGAATACTCATCTCGAAGTCCAAAGGTTAAGGATTCATTTCCTTCATTTGATTATTCATTATTATTGATATTTTCTTATAAAGACCAGGCGGCAAAAAAATTAAAAATTTCGTTCATCAACATAGACTCTGAGTTGGCAGATTGAGGAGGCAGCGTTAGTTCATGTTTTTAATTTTTTCATCAAGTTAAGTTTTTCTAATTTCTTTAAAACACTATCCCGAGCACGGAAACATAAACACCACTTCATCTCAACATTCTCTTTTATTTTTAGCAATTTGTTCTTATCATAATAGTGACATCGGATTTGAACTAAATATATATTACCACAGTTCAAGTAGTCTCTTCCTAAATTTAGCGGGAACCGCGATTTATTCTCTTTTATAACGTATGGCTTGATAGGTACGTTCTCGACTTTGGCATTGATACTCCCACACAAATTTATTAAATTTCCACTTAGGCCTCGGTGTTTCGGATTCTGCGGCTGAATATCTATTTCGGGCGGTACTTGAGTCGAACTAATCAAACTGATTGGACTACCCGTGTCAAAAAGAGAAATACATTTGGTTGTTATTGGGTTTCCGTGCTCATAATTTTCAAACAAGACACTTACCATATTTGTTATGTTGAGATGGCTCATCCGTTCCTCTGCGTCATCAACTACTGCAGCGGCCATCGATACCTAACTCGGGCGGTGTTCGCAGCGGCTGATGAAATCCTCCTGGGGTTGGGGCACTCAAAGTGATCGTGACCCAACCTCCAGCAGTTGAAGCAACTACCAGGTGGCCTCTTCGGATGGGGGCCTCTTCGGATGGGGGCATCGGCTCTGATAATGTCCCATCTGGCAGCAGTTGTAGCATCTAGTTTCATCATTATTAATGCTGGACTGTGGGCTTCGAAATACATTCGGACTCGGGCGATTTCTTCTCGGGCTTCGGTTTCTTGCTGCGTCTTGTCTGAAATTCCTCGGTGCTCGAAACCTCCGCTGCAGGCTCGTAGCACACTTGGCGATGATAGCGGATAGCTTGATACTTCAATTCTTCTAATGTTCCGGACCCGATCAACACCGATGAGTTATAGCCACTGCTCTTCACCAGGTCGATTGTTATATCCACCAGATCATTCTCAGAGATATTCCCCAACTGAGCGATTCCGTGCAAGTTTCAGCTATATTGGTTAAGTGATTATGGAGAATATCAATGTTGTAATTGATTTGGTTAAGTATTTGGATTTGTTGAATAAGAGAATGCTCTCGTCTTATTCCGTTGTTCATCATTTCTTGGTTATTTTTTAAATAATTGGATATTAATTTTTGCTGCGAGTTAATATGGCTTGTTATATTTTCAAAACGTTCGATCATTTTATTGTTTATGAATGACTGCTGATTTACCTCGTTTTGGAGTTTTGACTGGGATAATGTAATTGCTTCGATCTGCTCGTTGAGCTGTGATGCGTCGTTCGCATCCATATTTCCGGTGATGAATTTAATTATGCTGCCCAAACCGTTTACTAGTCCTCGTTTCGTTCTTATTCGGGGAAGAAGGATTTTCAACTTTTCTTTCACCTCATTTAGTTTTACGTATGTCGTCGTTAAGGAGTTGTCCAGTTCATTTGTCTGGTTGAAATGATTTAGTGAGTCCTGAATTTTGTCAATAGTTTGTTCGTATGCGTTAAGTCTGATTATGTGTATCAGGTTAAAGTGTCCTTCCATTAGTCTAGCAGTCCCTATTTTCAGTGGAAGAAGTCCCAGGTTGTGTCGTAGGTCGTGGATCTCTAGTCTCTGTCCCATTGCCAAAATTGCCCTGAAATTTACGTTTTCGTTTTAATTTTGACTTGTGTAATTTTTTGTTTTTGTGGGTTATAATAGTTACGTCATTGTCAGTTTTAACTTTTTGTTTTTTAAATTTAGGGGTGACTTTATTCCTTCTACATTCTTTCCTAAAAACGACTTCACTTTCCTGGAATACCGGTGGGTCTTCACGACTTAAGTTTAATTTTTCTAAATTTCGATTTGTTAATGTATCGAGTCTCTCTTTGATTTGTGGGTATATTTTAGCCCTAAATTCATTAAGTTTTTTGAGATAATCATGTTCGTTGTTGTAGGTAAGGTCCTTATTAAAGGTGTGAGTTCTGCCAGTAAATAATTCGTAAGGGGTTAATTTTGTTGAGGAATGTATAGCATTATTGTAAGTTATCAATGCATCGTTTAATATATCACTATGATCTGTATCGAGATGGTGTTTTTTTCTTTCGGAAAGGATAATTCTATAGGCCTCTGTTAAAGTAGAATGTAGCCTCTCGGCGTAGGCGTTGCTACTAGATTGTTGAAAAGAAGTTATGTGAAGTTCGATATTATACTGCTCACAAAAATTTTTAAATATTAAAGATGTCATTTCCGCTCCTTGATCAGCAATTAATTTTTTGGGTGTTCCATGAAGGCTAAAGAAGTGTCTTAGATGTTTTATGATGTTGAACTATTCCTTGATTCGAGTGTGTAAGCAGCGGCAAATTTTGAAAAACGGTCGACTAGAGTAAGGATAGGATGGTTGTTGATAGTGTATATGTCTATATGAATGCAATCAAGCGGTTTGAGAGGACTTTCTGTTTGTTGATATTTAATTTTTGGTGGGTTCCTGTCATACTTTAGGGTTGGACATGTCTCGCAATTATTGATAATTCTAGTAATTTTGCTTTTCAAGTGGGGAAAAGAATATGTTCGTTTAAGATGCATAAGAGTCTCGTTTATTCCCCTATGGTTACTTTTTTTATGGTAGTCTTGGATGATTTTATCTTGTTCATCCTCTTCTATCACATCTGTAATGATCTCCATACAGCGTATCAGTTTGTAATTAGAAAAGTGTTTGGAATAAGTAGATTGAACCAGTCTAAATGTGTCGTCGTCTGTAATAATAGCTGTTAATTTGTTGGGGACCAGGTATTCTTTAAAGATTTTAGTCAAGTTTTCTTCTGTGAAAGACGGAAGTCGAAACGTTCGTCGTTGTTTGTTCCTAAACAGTATTCGTGTCGATATTGGAGGTCTTTTGTCGGTTTTTTCTAACATTATTTGTAAATTGAAATTATTTATTGGTTGCTCGGAAATCGGTATACCATCGTCGAGGTTTTCACACGCTGAGTGATTGGTGGAGATGTCATCGTTATTGACTGAAGTAGAGGCATTGGCTATTTGGGAATCCGTAATATTGACTTCTATGTTGTTCGTAGGTTGAGTATCCTTTATTTGTATTCTGCTAAGTGCATCGGCGTTGGTATTTAGTGTACCCTTTCTATATTGAAGCTGGTAATCAAATTCTTCAAGCTTAAGACGCCATCGAATTAGTTTGGAATTTGGGTCTTTAAGGTTCATTAACCACGTTAGGGGTTTGTGGTCGGTTATTATCTGGAATTTGCGTCCGAATAAGTAAGGTCTAAAATACTTCGTAGCCCACACAATGGCCAGGAGTTCTTTCTCTACTGTTGAGTAGTTAATTTCAGAGTCTTTTAGTGTTCGGCTGGCATAGAAAATAGGGCGATCACTACCTATTGGACCTTGTGATAACACTGCACCTATTGCAAAATCGCTTGCATCTGTTGTCAGGATAAAGGGTTTTTCAAAGTCAGGGTACTGTAGAATTGGATCGTTCATTAGCAGGTTTTTACACTCTTTGAATGATAAAATAACTCTCTCGTTCAATATTACTTTCCTGCCTTTTTTTAAACATTCGGTGAGTGGCTTCGTTATACGCGAAAAATCTCTAATGAATTTCCGGTAGTAACCAAGGAGACCGAGAAATCTTTTTATCTCCTTTTGAGACGTCGGTATAGGAAATTCTTTGATTGCTTTTATCTTATCCGGATTTGGTTTCACACCTTCTGTTGTTACAATATGTCCCAGGAAAGCAATCTCCTTGCGCATAAATTCGGATTTGTCCAATTGGACTTTAAGGTTGGCTTCACGTAGTTTATGAAGTACTTTCCTTAAATTCTCTCCGTGTTCTTGTAATGAGGTGGAATATACAATTATGTCGTCTAGGTAAACTAGACAAATTTTGCCTTGTAGATCCTGAAGGATATTGTCCATTACTCGTTGAAAGGTGGACGGGGCATTTTTCAACCCAAAAGGCATCCGGATATACTCATAGTGGCCACCTTCTACGGTAAAAGCCGTTTTCTTGATGTCGCGTGGATCCATATCTATCTGATGAAACCCGCTGGCAAGGTCTAGTGTAGTAAACTACATGCTCTTGCCTAATTTGTCTAGTATTTCTGTGATATTTGGAAGTGGGTAACGATCGCTAATGGTCTTTTCGTTCAACTTCCTATAGTCAATGATCAATCTCCACTTCTGTTTCCCACTGGCATCCTGTTTTTTGGGAACTATCCACACAGGGGAGCTCCATGGAGAGTAGCTTGGTCTAATTATTCCCTGAGAAAGCATTTCGTCGATTTGTCTTTTAACTTCCTGTTTATGGACGTAGGGATACCTATATGACTTTGTGTATATAGCTATGTCATCGGTGGTTTGAATACGATGCTTTATTTGGTTTGTAAAGCTTAGTTGTTGTCCTTCACGAAAAAATAAATCATCGTACTCCCGACAAATCTTAAAAAGAAGATCTTTCTCTTCTTTGTTCAAATGAGAAGTTCGAAGTAGTTTAGTAACGTCACCTTCCGCATAATTATCAGAGTTTAGATCAAAATTGAAACAATTAATTGCTAAATGATTTTTCGTAAGTGGATTAGCTTTTAATGGTTGTTACAAGAAAACTGTTTCATCACTATTTGACGTGTTAACAATTTCTATGAGGCTATACCAGTCTTTTGAATGGTAAAGTCCTTCTGGAACGTAGATCTTAGGTTTGATTGTCGTTGCTTGAATATGGATATCTCCGTTTTTAACATCGACTGGTAATTTGGCAATGATTTTGCAATTAGCGGGAACTGTAATCTTTTCGGACATGAAATTAGGTTTAACATGAATTGGTAGACAAGCGGTTTTGGTTTTAAGAGTCTTAGTTGCAAAATCAACAGTAGCTCCTAAAGCCGATAGTGTGTCAAGACCCAGCAGTCCATCGAAATAAGCGTGGAATTTGACGATTAGAAAGGTTATCTCCCCAGGTTGATTGAACTCAGCGAAGCTCGGAAGTGTAATTTGTTTGTCTAACTCGTGTTTGTTAAAAATAGTAGAGATAGTGATTGGTTTTATGCTTTGAAGGTCTTCTGGACGGGTATATTCGGGGTTAATAAATGAAGCTGATGCTCCCGTGTCAATTAAAAATTTTAAAGGACGACCGAAAGGCGAAGATATGTTTATATACGGGAGTACAGATCCGTGTTTATTTAAGTCTATGAATCCGATGGGTTCTCTGAGGCTAATAGGGGAAAATTTTGATCATCTATTTCGTATTGCGAATCTATTTGTGTGTTTTCAAAATTATCAATTGAGATTTCTCCTGTATACTCAGGACTGGGATTTTCGTTATCATAGTACTCATCTAGCTGCTGATAGTTTCCGTTCTCGTTTCCCTGATTATTTTCTGTTGAGGCAACGCTGAATAACTCCTTCGCGACAAGGTTTGGGGGTCCTGTCGATTTAAAGAAATTATTTTGAGAAGGGACGTGATTAAATGGGCGACTCTGTTGTTTAGATTGTCGGCTGAATCCTGAGCTGGTGTCCATTGGCTCAGGCCTTGTCTGATGACGGTTATTTATTCCTGGAACAAATGCATTATTTCTGTACTGTGGTGTTTGACCGGAAAAGGGGTTGTTCGGTAACCTAGAGAAGTTTGAGGGTCTATATCCAGCATTAGGAGGATTGTAGCTGATATTAAATGGCCTGCTGAAGTTTGGTTGAGCTGGCCTTACAGGAGCATTTGAAAATTGAGGGATTTGTGTGTTATAATTTGGTGTCCTGAACTGAAAGTTCATCGGTTTGTGAACCGGGAAAAATGCGGGTTGGGTTAAAGAGTTAGGTTTTGGTTTTTGATTTTGTGTTACTTTTGCCATAGAATTGTCGTGTCTGGAATACGATATGTTCTGCTCCTGAATGCAGTAAGAGAAGGCTTTCGCCAACGATTCAGGCTTCATTGCTCTTATCGTTGAACCCAAAGGTTCCCTTAATCCACCCAGGAAAGAGTTTAGACACATTTCGGTGAACAATCTTCGTTTGGCATTGATGACGTTTAAGTCAGTCTCGTGTATCTGCACGTGGTTAGTCATGGTTGCGAGGATTTCGATTATCTCACTATAAAATGTTTCAACCGTTTTGCTTCCCTGTTTCAGCTCATGCAGATCTCGGATGAGAGATGTTTCATTGCGCTTATCCGCGTAATGAAGAATCAAATTTTGTTTAATTTGGGCCCACTCAAGAGGAGTCCCATACATATTGAGGACCTCATTGGCAGGACCTTCAATCTTATTCCGAATAGCTCGGAGGAGGATTTTACCGTAAGGTGTACCCTCAGTACAGGATATTACTGCACGAATTTCCTCTACGTTATTAATGCACTCGAAGAGGAGCCTTGGATTGCCATGAAATCTGGGCAAGTCTTTAATTGCGTCTGGGACGCGAAGTGAGGTAAGCAGAGTATTCATAATATTAACGCTATCTGTTGCCATGTTTGAATTTTGACCGAAAGAACCAACACTCGCGACACTATTTCCAAGAGCACTTTCTAATTCACTACTTATATTAGCACTTGAGATTCTCACTTCTTCTATTTCGTTTTCTTTAATAGGTGTTAAAAATCTTCTTCGCGGTTTAATATAAGGATTTCTTGTAAATCGTTTCATAAATTTGTACTGTTATCTTATTATATATATTTTTATTTATTTAAGTAGTTATTTTAATGGCATTAATAGATTCTTGAAGTAGTAATAAGGAATATTTGAGGAAAAGAAAAATTAAGGAATGATATCCAACTCACCAAGTAATTATCGTAATCAGATTTCGCATTTTCTGGAACTATGTTGAACTGCGTACCACTTTACGCCAATCAACCTTTGACGCTGCCTTTTTTTGCACGATACGCACTAGTTGCCTGCTTCTCAATTTCTACTTTCACTTTAGTATTCACTTATTCGATTTTTACTCGAACTTGACCGATCAACTAACTATTCGATTTTCCTTCGAACTTTAACTTAACCGATCAACGAATATCCGCACGACTGCGCCACTTATGTCCGTTGAACCGGCGGACGATAAAAAAAAGAAAGATTTTTAAGTAATTGAACAATGAATGTATTTCGGATAATCAAAAAACTGAAAGTATTAACATTTCGACACTTCTATTTATGACAATTTAAGTGCTGAAGCAGCGTTACAATTTTTCCATCGCTGCTTCGAGCAATTTCATCAAAACAGGAAATGCAAATGCAAGTGTAACGTGAATGGTTTTTTCTTACTAGGTCATACTTTGAACAATTTGATTGAAATAGGAAATATTGTCTAGGTCGTCGGCACGTGTTGATTGATGTCGTATGTCACTACAATGCAGCAGGTGTCGTATGTTAATGCGGTGCGGCAGGTGTTGCCGTAACTCGCGCTCGGCATGAAAGTCGCACGAACACGCAATGCTAACTGTATATAGGTAGGAGAACGAGTCGCCAACCAAACTATCAATTTTCATAAAAGATAGCAACTGGCCGCGTGTTTTGCCGCGAGTCTCGCACTATGCCCGTAAAACCTTTTTTTAACGAAGCAAGATCACGATCCGTACTTTACGCGCGGGGGTCAATCACAGTGATCGTTGCACTTTAATAGCGTCGTGGTTTCTTATCCATCTTTCCGCGAGGCCAAACATCTGCACTATGAACAATCGCACACATGTTTTGTCATATCGAGAAATCACATCAAATGGGCACATTTACTTCCCCGAATATTTACAACAACGTTTGCCTGCTTGCTTTCAGCCAATCGTTAATTTTATAATTATAGCACTAGGAGATATACAGATATTTGATGCACAATGCAAGCGAAATTTATTGCTTTTCCCAATTGCACTACACAGATGACCGTCCGCTCGGCGTCAACAACGTGACGGACGCGAAATAATTCTTATAGGCAAAACGAGAAGCAATGCGGTCACTCTTTACAACTTTAATAAAGATTTAGCTATTTTTCACGAATATTTTCTAATGGAAGTGTATTATTTAACACTTGGTTCGATTCATGTTCAATTCAAATTCAATGGATGTCACATTTGGAAGTTTTCGAAATGGCTTTACCACACACACGACTCCGCCGAAAACAAAGGAACTTTCCAAAAAAGAACATGTATAAGCACTTTTATCGAAATGCAAATAAAAGACTGTAGGCCTGTTTCGCCAGGTGACGCGAACAAAAGGAGCGCCAGGTGCGCATCAGTCACACAATTAACTCTCGTATCGTTTCTTTTGGATAAGCGCTATCTTGTCGCGGTTGTCGCTTTCTACGACGAACACTTCGTATGGGATTCCCTTGTGGAGTCGCGGAAGAACTCGTTAGGTTACGGAAAAACAAAGGTGGAAAAGAGCAACAAATAAACAAATTCTACTTCAGAGACCACCATACCGAAACCCTTATTCCGATACGAAATGCAAACATCAGCAGTTTGCACGCGACACCTCGTCGCCACGACGGCACCCAAAACGACTCGTCGCCACAGCTACCCAAAACCGACTGTCCCGAGCACTGATTTGATACTCGAGGCGAAGGAAAAGTCCCGTTACCGGTTCTCGCCTTTGTAGCGATTATGCATGAATGGGAGAGTGCTGGCCTTAGCACAACTCAGAACCAGAACGAAGTCCGGAACCAAGATGGCTAAGGTCCAACAGAAGTGTGAATGGCTGCTGCCATTCAAGAGGCAAAACAAAAAAAAAGAATTGCCCCGAGAGCAGGGTGCCCTAGAAATGGCCGTGAAGGCCCCTCGTCCGCATTAGCGGAGCACCCTTCAACCAACCCCGACGGATGCTGGGGAGCCGCTTTGCTAGCTCGCTGCGGCTGGGGTGGGTTCTTGAAAAATGGAGTTGGTTTACTCTCCAGAAAACGGGATGCTACTTATTATTCATCCGTCATGAATACGTAGCCGCAAACTGGTACATAAAAATACCAAGGGACAAAGGGGGCATAGTTCCTTTAATGAAACCACCCAGGCTCTGCAACATGGGCTGATTAAGCAGACCCAGTGCTCGTGACAACGCGCGGAGCCAGAAAATTGAAATTCTAAAAAGGACAAAAGGAAGAAACGCTGCCTCTCTTTTCAGAGGAACCCGGGTGAGGCAGACAGCCCCGGGCCCCCGATGGTGGAGAGCCCCAGACCTGAAATGTTGACTGACAGATACTTCAAGACGATGGCAACGAGTCGATTACCCAACTATGCTGAAGGCTGCCTACCATTTACAGTTTTGATCGAAGGAAAGTGAAATATTTCGGTTCAACGAGATTGAAAGCAATCTACTATTGAAATAATTTTTCTGAAGGAAAATTAAGCGAATTCACGGCTAAGTCATCAGCGCACAATGGAATCCAATAGTCGTAGAGTATGTCGACAGCGCACTTCCGATCTGCGCCAGCAAAATGGAGAAGAAGGAGCAAGAAGTTGCTGAGGAGTATTTCTCTAGGTTGGCAGATTTGAATTTAAATAGTACACCGTTAATCCATATGCCGACGATACAACCTACGACTACAATACTACGACCCCGGTATGGTGCCATCACAGACATAAGAGAGAATGGATTAGAAATCGGCCGAGAGAAATGTGCCAATTTTCGACTTTCTGTTTATTGGTGTGAGAACGAGGTACTTGTGTGTGCCCTACACAGTTCACACGGCATTCATCGCCATTTTGAAAGTCGTTTGACATTTCTTTACCAAAACCGGCGAGTGGAGTTTAAAATGGTTTTTGTTAATGAAATTAACTATGATTTCACACAAAAACTAGCCGAAATTAAAGCCAAAGGTTAATTTTACTTGCCCGAAATACGATATCCCCCGCGAAGCACTTCGGTAGCTACTTTTGCAGTCTGGAACGCGGCACTTCATTATCGCACTGTTTTATAATGTTTTACCGCTAATTTATCCGCGAAACCGACACAAATGATTTGCGCACAAACGTAGAAATACGTTTTCACCGAATACGCCGGAAAAATTCCGAATTTTATTTTACAAATTTCGACGGAGAGTCAATGCTCTCAATCGCCGACACAAATCAAACTGACATTGACGTTTCTTTCCGTGTTGCCCGTTGCACACTTTTACACCGAGCTGGGGTTCCCAGCATTTAGACACAGCATTAAGGCTTTTCGGTTGTGAGTGCGGCTGAAAGGAGTGCACTGAGCAGGTTTTTTGTAAGAGAGCAATGTTGTGCGTGTATTAAAAAAGGCACACTCACGTATGGGTACACGGATAGCCATTTCGTATCCATATTTTTTCATATCAATGGGTGCCATCGATACTTGGGATTGGTGTCTGGCAGTTCCCTACGCGTCTACTGATGGGCACTCATAACTGTTGGGCTCAGCGAAAGAGGTGCCTTTCTTCAAAATCAATTAACTCATTGAAGCAAGACGACCATTGGTGAGATTATTCTCTGCTGATCAAGGTAATGTTCCTGTATTCACACCGAACCAAATGTGAGTGAAGCGGGTGCTCGCTCAACCAGAAATTTAATTCGGATACGAATGACTAGGATGTTTTCAAGTAAGCGACCGTTGACTTTATTCATTCATAATTAGTTGGGCGAATTTAGAAAGTTGTTCTTATCTTACAAATTAAAGAATATTTCTGTTATTATATAAATGAAAAAAAATATATAAAAAATCTTAACAACTAGTCATTATAGCCGCTGCAGGCACTGTCGAGTGCAGCTGCAATGATGTTAGGCTGAGTATTTATATTTGTTGCTCCCAGTTTTCTTCTTTGAACCATTTCAAAGTGGGTGGTTTCACCTGTACATTTGAAATGATTCTGGCTCCGGAGCTGGTGCTTGGCTGGGTATGTCTCGGGGTGGATGTGAAGTTTGGTTGAAAATTCTCTTTAGAATTTTCAACCAAATACTCTTTGTCAATGGCGCTATAGCAGTGGTTGAAACTTTATTTTGAATTTCTGCCATCAATTTTATGGCTTCCACACGTGGCATAGCTTCAAGCTGTGAAGCAATGCTATCCGAAAATTTTTCAAACATGTTTTTCTGCGGCTTAATTGTTGCCTGCACGATTTGTTGAATGGCATCATTGTATTTATTAGGCGCCTCACTCTTTCTCTTGCGCCTCGGAGCATCAGAAGCAGTCAAACTTTCTTCACGAGGAGCCGTCTCGATTTCGTCCGCAGAATCTTCGGGGAATAACGCCATTGCTGTCTCTTCCTACAGTGCCGGGTCGCCACTTACTGAAAACTAAAAATAACTATGCATTACTGTTAAAATTACAAACAAAAAATATAACAAACCATCTCAAAATTATCCTCACTTTTCCGGAGCAATATCGCGGGATTCAAAAACCGCATACCTTCATAATAAAACAGGGTCGGTTCATAAACGTCCGCAGATGCTCTTGAGACGGCACTTACCTTTTCCTCTTCAGCAACGTATGCCGTACGCATGTGTTTAATTTTTTTTAACGCTTTCCACATCCAGTCCACACACTTCCACAATTTCGCGCCAGGCACGGTTTTTAATGTCCAGTCTCTTATATAAACCAC
Organism: Nemotelus nigrinus; assembly: GCA_947369275.1. Taxonomy (NCBI): domain Eukaryota; kingdom Metazoa; phylum Arthropoda; class Insecta; order Diptera; family Stratiomyidae; genus Nemotelus; species Nemotelus nigrinus. The sequence continues at coordinate 188,284,032 of OX376372.1, read as the reverse complement.
ACTTGTAATTCCACAAACACTCTCTTTTTCTATATTCGTTTAACATTCGCAAAGCACGCTCACGCGACATCGCCATTTTAAAAGTACAGTATGATAAAATATAGACAGTTTTATGACCCTGCAAGTGGTATGCCATATGCCTTACTATTAAGTAAAGTATGATACATATTATACTATTAAGTAAAGTATAAAGTATGGTACCACATAACTTGGGTCGGCCATCGGCATGCCAAGGTTTTTTCGATTAACATCATACTCAATCTTCTGTGATGGCGTCACAATTAGCCATCCATCGTGCGCCACTAGTAAACTACACCACATCTGTTCACGCGCACCGAACCACGGCTTTATCGAGGCCATTACTTTTCGTTTTAATACTGTTCGCTCACCCGTCACCGCACAAATTTCAACTTCATCACTTTCTGTCTTTAGCTCATGTCTTTTCACGCATTTACTTGAAATCATATTTATCTGCGATCCCGAATCGCACAACGCTCTTATCGGCCCGATCTCTTTATTGTTTATTTTTAAATGCACCATTGCCGTCGCTAGCACCAAAACGCACCTCGCACCATTTGTCTCTTTTTCGTTATTTTCGCACAACCGCTCTGCCCCCGCACTTTCAATATTTTTCTGTCCGCACATTCTCGCCGCACATTCCGCACTTAGCCCTTTTATTTTGCAGTTTTTACGCACTATCTCGTTATCCACACTTTTTCGCACATAGTCTTGCACTTTATTTTCTGCACCTTTTTGCGCTAATGGTCTTCTCATAATTTGCCGCGCACTACCGTATTCACATTTATCACTAAATCGCTCATTCTTCCGCACAGCTTTTATTATTTTGCCCCTATTTTCATACTTCGCACCAGTAGTTTTGTCTTGCACCTTTAGACGCACTTTGCTCTTCACACCGCCCCCGCACTGTCTCTGCACCGCACGCTCTTTGCACCGCACGCTCTTTGCACCGCACATCGCCCTTGCACCGTCCTCGCACCAAACGCTTTTTGCACCGCACATTGCCCTTGCACCGTCCTCGCACCAAACGCTCTTTGCACTGCACATTGCCCTTGCACCGTCTTCGCACCAAACGCTCTTCACTCTGCTCAAATTTGCTCCGTCTTGCTCTTTGCACTTCACTTCTTCTCGCTCTTAGCCCTTCGCGCACTTCATTTTTGTCTCTCAATTTATTACGCACTACGCACCCATTGTCTTTAATAGTTAAAAACGCACCGCTCTTTCTTTGCCCGTATTTTTGCATTTTTTGTTTATTATTGTTTTTATGTCGCACACTCACACTGCCCCAATTGTCTCGCACTATTTTCCCGCTCATTTGCACATTATCGCATTCAAGTTTAAGTTATTTACCGCCAGGCCCCGCACCTTGGCCTCTTACGCGTTTTCGCACTACTCCACTCTCCCTCTGCGACCTTACCGGACATATCACACTGTTGTGCATCCTGCCAGAGCAATTTAAACATGGGCCCCCGTAGCACTTTTCCGCCGCATGCCCTGACTTTAGGCAGTTGAAACACAATGTGTTGTCTACCACGAACGTGCGCCTATCCGCAATGCTCATTCGTAGAAATTGCTCGCACCTGTATAATGGGTGATCCCCATCGCACCGTTTGCACTTATTTATCTGCACTCCAGCTCGCACCATCTCTTTTGCTCTACCGTTGCCCTTATTCGCTCCTTGCCCTCGACACGAGACTTCCATCGATGCATGCGCCAATGCCCTTGCTCGCTTCTCCAGAAAATTGCACAATTCGCACACCGATGGGCTCATTTTACTTCTCGTTAACTCCCATTGCTCCGCCGTTTTTGAGTCTAACCGCTCTATTATCATATAAGCAATGATCGGGTCCCACGTATCGACCCCTACGCCCAGCACCTGCAACTGCCTCATTGATTCATTGACCGTGTCCACTATGGTCCTAATCCCGGCATACGTTGCTGTGCCCATGCACGGTATTTCGAAAAGTGCCCGAATATGCGCCCTCCGTATTAGATATTTATCATCGTATACCTCTTCGAGCCTTTTCCATGCCATCTCATAGTTGGCTTCCGTCAATTGCCATGACCCTAGCACTCTGCTCGCCTCTCCTTTCACCGCCGCCAATAAGCATTGCAACTTGAACACCGGCTTAATGCTCCTATTTTCGTGCACTGCCGATCGGAACTTATCCCGGAACGCGCTCCACTCTCGGAATTCGCCCGCAAATGTGCCCCATGTATTCGTTATCTACCCGCGCTCTCTCAGCTCCATTTGCACTTCGCTCTCTTGCTCCGTCGCTCTTTGCACCATATCACATTGCTCCGTCTCGCCCTGCTCCGCACATGACATCAGCGCCGTCTTCGCTTCCAAATACTCCATTTCTACCCGCTCGTATACCTCCGCCTCTCTCTCAACATCGCGCCCTACTTTATGCCCAAGCGCATGATGCGCTTTCTCATACTTTGCCCAAGCTCCTTCGAGAGTTTGCAATCTTGCCTTCAGGTTTACCGACGACACCGCTCTCGCGCCCTCGCTCAACGCAAACGCCCGCGCTCGCGTTATGCTTGCAGCATAAGTGTTGCGTTCCGCTTCCGACATTGTAACTTGAATTAAACCTTTTCAATTTACCGCTTGAACTTCACAAATTATTATTTTTCGCCTTTTAATTACCGATCGTCACCGTTCGTTAATTTTCAAAACAATAACATCCATTCCATTCTGCGCACCTTTTATAGGCATTCCTTTAACCTATTTCCTATTTACCATGCACCCTTTTACCTACATTCTTTCACATTATATCCAGGCCTGGATTCACACATACATTCTCACACATGCACAACATTCTTAGCCCATGCTCTATATTTTAAATTCTCATGCACCTCTTGCTCTATATATTTACTCGCGCAACATAGCCCATGCTCTATTTCGCACCTCTCCATGCACACACATACAACGCTCTATGCTCGCTATGCCCATTACGCACGTTTCCATCACGAAAATTCTATGCCCGCGCGCTCATTAATACATATTCATCGCTCATATAACGTCCACGCTCGCGTCTATGCCCGCACATATACATTGCTCTACGCCCGCTTCGACCGTCCACGCTCTAGCTCTTTTCTTTCGCATTCGCTCTGCACCGATCCGCACATTGGACCTCATACATCGATACTTGTCCGCACATTGGATATTACCTGCACCCTGCCTTGCTCCGTCAGTCGATTCGATTACGCACATTGGATCTTGAATCGTATTGTCTTCGCACATGCTCATTACTTCGTCTACGCGCCAGTCACAGCGCACAGTTAATCGCCTCAGCCAGGCATCATGTCTCTCGGACATTCTTCTTTGCGGCTATCCGCCTTCACAGCCAGCATACATGCGTCCATGTAACTTGTGCGCGCTGGCGAGATTTTGTTCCGATCAGCTCTCAGGCACATACATTGCTCGTAGTATTTGTGTAGCTATGGAATTATACCAAGCCATTTGCCCTTGCTCTTACATACAACGCTTTTCTCATGCACATTTCATTGCTCTGTGTCTGGCGCACACATCAACGCTCGCATTTCGATGGAATTTCGGCGTCGCATCGACTGTTGCTCGGATTAGCAATAATTTTCTCGTTGCTAAGCGACGCAATACGAGAATTTGAGCGTGTATTTATGTATTTTAGCGGCGGTTTATGGCATTCGTATGGATATTTAGCATTGCACATGAATATTCCTGCTCTATTTGAATTTCTTGCACTAACATAGCTCTGCGCTTATGGTCAACACATGCTCATTTTTCTCATAGCCCTTTTCAATTCCGAATCACTGCGCTTGCACATATTAATATTATAGGCTTTTTCAACTCGTCGTTTGCACTTGCACATATTGATTTTCATGGTACTCACCCCATTTTAATGATCAGGCAACGGATCTTTCTGGCATTTTCTGACGCCATATTCAATTGTCTTTCAATTTGCACTTTATTGCACACGCGATTTGCTTTTAACTTGCACTTGTCCTAGCTCGCACTTTGCCCTAGCACACACTTTGCCCTTGCGCATGCACCTTGCACCAATGCACTATATTGGGTGGTTTTTGTAATGGGTTTTCACCAAGGCGCAGGATCCGGCTCGACGGACCAAATGTATAGATTAGGGCCGAAGGTGGCACAATCGTGCGCACTCGGCAGGGGGAAATAAAACACTTCATAGGCGGTTTACCGCCGCGCCTTTATTGCACTATTTGTTTGTTGTACATTGCACCTTTACATTGCACGATATTAGCACACTCGCACCGCTCTATATAATCGCGCCTTGCACTTAATCGCTCGCTCGCGCCATTGCTCGCTCGGTCCGGACCTAATTGGGGACTTTCTGGTCTCATCGGGGACTTGTTCGAGACTGCCTGATCATCTTGTCACGTCCGCCATCGTCGTGGTCGTTGTCGTTCCATCGAACGGTGTTGCCGTTCGGTACAACGTCAAACAATTTCACTTGTGGATCTCGAAGCGACTTTTCGCGAAAACATTAATGTGTGCTTTGAAATAAAATGAATTATTTTTAAACATTGAATTTTGAATGACTGCGATTTGCATTCACTATCGAAACTAAAAAAAACTGCTATGGCTTCTTCGGTTTATAATTAAAAAAAATCATCATCATCCTTTCAAAAAGACATCTACTCAATCTTCCGGGAGAGATTCGTTTATGGTCGTAAATTGATCGTATCCTGCCAAATATTGAATGGCAGAGTGAATTTTCTTCAAGAAATTGTATTTGCGGTGATGTTATAGCTTAATTGTTCAGGTGGTTTGATCGTATAGTGTCCCGAACAGGAGGTTTTGCTGTATAGCCCAAATATATTTTTTCATAGAAATAGATAGCCCAAAAACCGACAACCTGCGAAATGAAAAAACGTCCCGCGAATTCAAATTTTAGATAGCCCAATTGGCGAGAAATAGCCCAACCTGGCCACGGTGCTTGGGATTCGGAATGCAATCAAAACCGATTACGGTAAATTGATTTCGCTTCGAATACCAAGCCCAGGCAATGTCATATCGGCCTAACTGTAAACATTATTTTTCAAATCAAACAATATTCACAGCTAGTCCGATTTGAAGGAAACGTAGCTATTTCGAGCACGGTACAGTGTGCGTCGAAATAATTGGTCCAGTAATTTCGATTGAAATTACTGGGTGCTACAACCTTCGCTACACGATATGCTGGGATATATTAAAATAGAATGGTATAATACAGTAGCTGTACACACAGTAAGCGTGGCGGCCGCTTCTTTAGATCTACTAGTTTTTAAAAGATTTTATCTGCAAATCTGAAAAGGTTTGAAAACTACAAGGAAAAAGTTTTTTCGTGGTCGTAAAAGTCGTTTTTTTTTACTGAATGAACTATACGAACTCGTATAGTTCGCATGACTCTAAAGAGCACAATTTTAGACTACTATTATTTTCATTAAATAATTTTTTTATTTCAAAAAGATCATATCAACATTAGAGTATTGTAAATTGCTAAGCTTGCAATAATAAATTTAAGCATGTTTGTAGCTTTGAAACATTAGTAGCTTAATTTCTGCGATATTATTTTTCAAGTGCTAATTTCTTTTGATTTTTTAAAAGTTTTATTCTTAATTTTAGATTTTCATAGTTTGTATGATCATATGAAAAGTACATCTATTGAGCCTTCTAAATCACCCCATACATCTCTTAAATATTTTAACCAAACAATACTATAGAAAATTGTTGGGAAATTCAAAATAAATCTCTCTCAAAGCAAATATGTATAATCCTAGAAAAAACGATTTTACAATCACTTAATTTCAGATTCAAACAAAACTAAAAACAATAAAGTAACCAAAATTAAATTGTTACTGTAATTGCTCATATTGTAAGAAATGTGATTAACAAAAGAATAAAAAAACTGTGTGAGCGAATATATTATACTGAAATTTTGACAAAAACATCTACGAAATACCTATTCATATTCAAATGAAAATTTATATGAAGTTTATATTTGTGCATGAATTTTCTATCTGATATAGTTCGAAAAACCATTTCTTGAGATAAACAATAATTACGTCATAGAATTTGACTTCATTTATTTTTTGTTTATGCCAAAGTGAATTAACAATTTGAATACATTTGATAGTAGACAAACAAAAAACAAACAAACAAATAAAAACAATAAAATTTATTAAGTAAGACTATCATACGGTTTCCTGAAATTGAAATTAGAAACGATTAAAGAAATTTGTTGAAAGTTTAATATTTGTTTAAATGTCAAAATTTGAATTATCTTATTGTTTTCCATATTCAGATTTAATGCAAAGATAAATAAAATATAAAATCTTGTTATATAGTGTATATTTATCAGTAATTCAATGAAATGATAATATGAAATATTTATAATTATTACTAATGATATTGTACTAGAAATGGTTAAGATATTTAAAAAAAATATGAAAACTTTATATTTGTATATTTAAAAAAAAATAAAATTGAAAAATATGAAAAAAATATTAATTTGGAAAATATGATGAGTTTTTATTCGCTGATGAAGTGTTCCTGGTTTTACTTTTTGGAGTTGAGACAAAAAATTGAGGTAAGTACGTATGTATGTATTTCATGTGAGACAAATAATATAACATATTTAATTTAATATCTTTTTTAAAATTGACAGCCGTATACTGGCTTATTTAGTATCGATAGTATTTAGTAAAAGTTAGATTGATAATAGAGTAAAAGTGTCCATTGACCTAGTTAAACGGAATGCTGAAAATAAGAACGAATGAAATGCCACAATTATTATTGGAAGTGTGTTGACAGCAGGAAACAAACGATTCAGGGTCAGTGCTGGCATTTTAGCATTTTGAATGCTAGATCTAGCATTATTTTTTCCAAAACGGCATTCGCAATTCGGAGTTAGCATCTAGCATTATTTTTAGTATTTAAATTTAGATTTCGGAACAATCTGGCACTCATCTATTTACAATCTCGCCCATCAAATTTTTCTCAATTATAGCTTTGTTCGTGTACTTCAGTCGCGTTCATGAAAGGAAACTTCAATACAAAAAAAAAAAAAAATTCATGAAAAATAAAAAAACGCGCTCATGGCATTTCCTTAGAAGTGACAGTTGTCTGATTTTGAAGTAATGATAGTGATTGTAAAGTCTAAAATATAAAGATTATAAAGTCATCTATATTGCATTAAATATGGTAACGTACCATTAAATCGTGATGATGCTATCCCATTCACTTCAGACTCCCAGGAGCCTCGGGAGTCTACAAGTTCAAGTTTAACAAAGTATGCGCATTCTAGTTAGATATTTTTTCCTGAAGAGATCAATTGTTTTGTTAGGGCTTCAAATGCAAGCAATCGCACGGATAACGCTGGATAAAAATCTTCGTTATCCGACACTAATACTTTTTCTTCACTAGAAAATAAATAATTTTTGCTGTTTTGATTGTTCGAACCTTGGTTCCTTATTACTCTTAATTTTCATTAATGATCTCCCGTGTCTTCTAAACTCTTTTTCTCTTCTATATGCAGACGATCAAAAAATATTCAGAGTAATCGATACAATTGAAGACTGCTTACAGCTTCAGAATGACCTGCTCAAACTTACTCACTAGTATTTTCTTACTACGTTTCTGGGACTTTTCTTGACGTCATTTTTCATTTTAAAAACCTTGGAGTAATTTTCGACTCTAAACTTTTATTCGATCAACACATCTTGCACATAACCGCCAAAGCGTCCAGACTCTCGGGTTTTATACTGAGATCTTCTAAATATTTTACAGATATCTCCACCTGTATACAAATGTTTTTCTCGTTTGTCCGCAGTATCCTAGAATACTGTTGTCAAATTTGGTGCCCAAATTTTCAATATATGATTGGTGCGGTTGAATCTGTACAACGCAGGTTCACCCGTTCTCTTCTTTACAAATTCAATTTTGCTTACTGTGGGTATAGTGCGAGACTTAGCATGTTGCAAATACCATCCCTGAAATATCGTAAACTTTTTCTCGATGAATGCCTTCTGTTCAAAGCAGGTTTCCGATCGTGTTGCGGATCGGTAAAATAGATCCACGTTAACGTTTAATGTTCCTTTTGCACGGACTGATACGTATTACTTTTCACCGCTGTTACGTTTACCTAGGCAGCATAATGCACTCAGACTAGGTTCTCTGCCACTGACCTTGTCACTTTTCAAAATCACTTTAGAAGATAAAGTCATTACATTTTCTGTTTAATACATTTTTATCTTTTATCTTTTCTCATTGTTTTTATGATATATGAATTTTTATTTTGATTTATTAATTGGCTTATGCTATTCTGTTTGTCTGATATATATGTTTACATTTATCAGTGTCGATTTCATAAATTGATTTGTTCTGTTGTTTTAGATATTAAATAAATAAATAAATTCCAAACGATATTTTGGCAAATATTGGCAGAAATGAGCTATACACTAGAGAAGAAGATTTAGACATGATTGATATGCCTGTAATAGATATAGAATCATTTTGAGATGTAAATTTTAAACTTCTAATTTGTTTTTGTTACACATAAAAATATATACATCGTTTTCATATTGAACCATGTTTATTTCGATTAAATAAGAAAGCATTATTTAGCATTATAATTTTAAAAGATTTAGCATTATTTAGCATCAAATAAAATTGAATATAGCATTATTCCAAAAATACAAATGGCAGCACTATTCAGGGTGGTTTTGGGAGCGGAGACATTGATCCGGAAGTCTTTGGATTTTCAGATAATCAAACCGGTGAATATCACAACCAGGAAGAAAAATTAACGTGGTCATAACAAATCTGTTGACTATGAAACTTTGAATTGTCTTTCAATTACGAATACCGAATGGTGAAGGTATTCAGAAAGATCGACGACATCTTGCAGGAGGATCGTCAGTGGTTGGAATTTTGTATTATGATCTATTCCGAAATCGGAATTTAGTTCCCATTTTAAACTGCAGACAGCTTCACTTGAATGGGTTAAATCGATTCCAGATTTCCAATATACTTCCAATCAAATGTCAAAATACATATTTAAATTTAAAAAAATGGGACGGAGTTTCAATGTTTGTTGCTAACATTGACTCTATGGCAATTTATTTTGCTTTGCCTAAGTATGGTCAATCGGAAATAACAAAAAATAAGGATTAAAATTTAATAAGTCGAAATAAGTCCAGTAGGTAAGGAGAATCTTATAAGAATGTAATATCACAAATTTTTAAATTGGTGGCAAAATTGCGATTTATAACCCACGGTGTCTATCAGCTACCCGAATTCCACGTTTTACTTAATCATATCAATCGAATCGAAAAAACAAAGAAATTTGAAGATTAAAAATCCGCCAGAATCCGCCAAAAAATCCGACCACAAATGAGCTGTCGGATTAGACGACTCGCCTTCGGAATTTACAATCCGAAGTTGGTGGATTCCCGTGCAAATAGCAAATTATAATACGAAAATACGATATCGTATGAATTCCGCTTTCGGATTTTGATTCATAATAGGCCCCCTGGACTGCATCCCAGACATGAGCCATACTGAATAAATGCGATTCACTGAGGGATTCGTGTAAGTCAATGATACAAATATCGTAGTTGACATCCAATTTTCGGGATTCAGAATTGCTCCTATATCGACGAGTAAGAGATTCACAAACTTTTGATCCCAAACAATGGGAAAAAACAGCATAAATATCGATAATTGATGAGGAATTGATTAGGATACGACAATGGCACTAACAAGAGAGTTTAGAGCAGGCTCTTCGAAGTGAATAAGAAAAAGTCTAGCGCATCAGAACCGCTAAAGAACTGAGTTTCGAAGAAATTGTCTTTGAGTGACCAACAAATTTCGAAAGACGTTATACACTTTTTTGTAGAATCATATCAACCATTCCTTATCCAAAGCAAGAAAACCCAACTATAACATAGATGATGATTATGTTCAGTGCTGGCGACGCTTTTCCAACGAAGCAGCTATAAGTTTATCCTACAAAGCTCATCCTTAAATTAACTTATCTTTTGATTATTGATTTGTGATCATGGTTCCCTTCTAGTCTATAAATCAGCATAGGTAACGTATATCGCCTCTAAAGCTTATCAAAGCAGAGAATATTGATACGGGAAACTCGATCGTTTTGCGTCGGAGATGTTAAAATTTGTCACAACTAGCATAAATAAAAATTAATGATTTCCAACTGCAAGTGGTCACATCAGTCCAGTATGCACTGTGTGCTGGTGTCTGATGAGAATCAGTGCATACTTTCGAAACCACTTTGTCAAATAAAAATTTACTATGTAAATAAATTTTTTTTTCAATTTAAATCATCTCGCAAAAACAATTCCAATTATCCTTTGAATTTCGTTCTCATCGCAGGATTTCATCGAAAGTTTCAGCGGTTAAACGTTGTTTAAGGCGGCATCCAAACAAAATTTCAAAACTCGGAATATGTAAGGAATTGATTCCTTATTTTAAGTGCAAATGCTTTACATATGAGTATATAATTTGAAGCATCTGTTGGTGCAATACTTACGAAAATGTTCGATGTTGGTTACCCTGTGCTAGCAGCAAAGCAAAATACTCGTCTATACAGAATCTGCTTCACGCTAAGGGGGGAGTAGGGTTTTTAAATTTTTTTTTGTTTTAATTTTTATTTTAAATGAATGACTAATATCTCAAAAATGTTGTGTCTAAATTTCAAGTCGATCGGAGCAAAATTGACGAAGCTATGACTATTTTTATACCTGTCGGATTTTTATACCTACCTGATTCGAGCGCGCTGTTGTTACCAAGCAGCTAGTTGGATTTCTATAGAATACCTATAGAATACCTTAAAAGCTACCCCTATATTTCTTTATAGAAATTTAAAAACCAGTACTAACGTGTTAACTTTAGTCAATAATTATATTATAAGATAATAGATTTTTATTAGCAACAATTGCAACGCTAGTGAAATGCACAAAATGTTATGGAAAAATGAATTTTCATTAGACTAAAAAAGAAGGCTAAAAAATAAGCAAACAAATGAAGGCAGGATTCATCGTAGACAGGAGCAAAAAGATGCTCTAGACATTGTGGATGATAGCAATATCCTTTGACATCGATATTCAGTGTGAAGTTAACCGATATCCTGACATCGATGATTCAATGTGAAATAAGCCGATAGAACTCGCTTATGAACGTTTCATCCCAAATTTTTCAGTGTTCAAAACTTTAAAGCGTTTCTCCCACAACTCACGTTTTCAAAGTCGGTGTCCATCATAACTCCAAAGCTGCTGCATCGGTCCTTTTGAAATTTTGAACACAATATTTTTCTATATAATCTACAAGGTAACGCTGGAGGATTTTTTCGAAATCGTTTATATTTTTAATTTTACAATAACAAATCAACCGATTATTTTTTTTGCAAAAAATCGCGTTTTTTTGTTCAAAGTGTTCAAGTTCAAATTTCGAAAAACCGTCCCAGGGTTATCTGGGGAAAGTAATTATCTAACGAAATACGTTTTCGTTTTGGATTTCAGATGATCCGACACCGAGTTATGATGGGCACCGTAATTCACCTTTTTTCCGAGACGCTCCAAAAGAATTGCTCTCATTGCCGTATTTTTTAATATTTTTTCATGTAAACTTCACAAAATACTCTTCAAATGTTATACTTTAATGTATCATTGGTTTTAATAAATAGATTCTAACTGTTTCATCTAAAAAAAATCACAAAATGTGCCATTTTTTACACGAATAAACCCAACCTGTGAATTTCGTTTCGATTGAATCACTGCGCTGGAAGTTATACAGGTGAAAAAAATTTTAGGGCTACCACCCTCAACCCTTTTCAAATTTTCAAAACGTTTATATTTGTTGTTAATTTTCATTGCAGTATCATTCCCATTTGCAAATCTAATGTCATAATCGCTTGGTAAAGAGATTCCAAAAAACTACAAAAATGGTCATAGCTGGCAGGCCTTTCATGATTTTTTTACAAAATTCCTACGACATTTGGTTTACATTAAGGTCCTTTTACTGCATGAACTTCGTTTTGATTTCATGACTGGACCGGGAGAAAAAGCTTTATTTTGCTGAGCAAATTTGCAAGATTTGGGAGACAAAAATCACCATAGCTGGCAACTCTATTCTAATTTTTCTACCAAATTTTGATCAAATGTTATCTGGAGTATGGTCCAAATATTGTGTGAATTTTGTTGAAATCTGACAGCTGAATCGGAAGCAGTTTTTTCAGTGATTTTTCAAGATGGTACCACTGCCACAGTGTTGCCTGCAGTTCAAAATCACTTCCATCAGATCTGGTCCTAGTTAATAATAATATGTCCTGTGAATTTTATTCATCAGTGCTCGTGAATAGAAGTTTCGAGTGCTCAAAATAGAGGTATTTGGTGATGGGTTGCCGTTCTTGTTCAAACCGGAATTTTGAAAATTTTGGTTTTACATGATGAATAATGCTTAAAATATATCAATGGTTTGATGTTTTTGTCAAAAAGCAAACATTTTTCAGGAGGGTCGTTGGAGCCTGCCGGAGCCTGCCGTAGCTACAGGATTACCCCCACTGGTTTGAAAATCCATTTGTGTTAAGTCTTGGTCAACATCAATACGCTCTGCAATTTTCACAATGATCAAATGTTTTTGTCAGAAGCTATGACAAATTCAAATTTGCAAAAAAATCCTTGCCTACTTTTAGGCACTCAGCACCCACACACGGCTCAAAATTTCCAATTCTTTATCATAGACAAGCTTAAAACATAATAAGTTTTCATTCCCAATACTGTTATCGATTCGAAAGGTTTTTTTTGGGCTTCTCAATACCGATTTAGCTTATGTGAGGAACGATTCCTTGAAATAATTGGATCTGTTGTTCTTTTTAAAGTTCATACATTTATGATTCTTAGCTGTTCCTGTAGCAGTAATGTATGTTGAGCTTTTGTGAAGCTTAGCCTTTCATCAACGCTCTTTCAAAGGAGTGATAATTAACTTATTGTTGTTGTACTGTTACGGTAGCTAATGGCGAAATTCTTTTGATAGCAGGATCAAAAATTTTTATGAGCTGCACCAAAAATGCTTGCTTTTTAAATCGAGGGTCTAAATATACAGTGCAACGTACAAAGCATATCTTAAGTTATTTTCTTTAATGAAACTTCAAGTTAGGCTAAGAATGTACGGTTAATTTAAAATAAAATATTTTTCAATTCAATTCATAGTTATTTTCTTTCGAGCTTCTGTTGTCGTCCGTAAACGATGCTCATTTGAAACAGGTTATGCCCTCTTTTGTAAATACACACGAAGTCATCTATTCATGTCAGCCTTACGTATATTGATGAGAGAGTAATCCTTTTTTTCTCTATACCCCAAAAAAGGACCTTGTGTCGAATCAATATCAAAGTTTTTTCTGCTTTTATGTGATTTCGCATTTTTAATGTTTTCCTTGTGGTAAAACGGTACAACGCACTACGAATATGTTCACTATCGTTACGTGAAAAAAGATAATAGAGTTGAGTAAACTAATAGTTCTTGGACTAGGATAATACGCTCGCATGCTCAGCTTTCGTCAATTCATCAGTTGTGTGCCAAAAATCAAATGATAATCCTCTTTTAGCATCTTTACTCACTACATTAAACTTGTTAAATATTTCGTCATATTTCCACCACACTGTCATAAGTTCGAATATTTTGCACACCATCTGAACTCTGCTATGTCTTGGCTACGATTTTTTACTTGCTGATCAGCCATTAGTTTTTTTTTATTGCTGCAGAGGACAATTTAATAACCTATTTTAGTATTTCGCTTTTGAGCTCATTGCTCGACAAACTCTACCCACGATGGGCGCTAAAATTTCTTTCACATATTAAAATGAATTTTAATTCTAATTTAGTATGAAATCATCATTTACTAAAATATTGCTTCATATTTCGAACTAGCTATGTTATTTCCTTTAAAGTACCATCAAATGCAATCAATCTAATCTATCCAAACTATCAATGCATGTTCATTATATTGAAACTTCAAACTTAATCCCACAATTAGATTTCATAAAATACAATATTTTATCTTATCTTAAGGTCTAGCAAAGATTAAAATCCACATCATAAGATTGATACTCTTTTTTGTGATCAAATTCAAAAGAAAGACAAACTTCAATAATAGTCCATTTCAATCATCGTCCCAGCCGTAGTGAATACGAACAGACAATTGGCCATAAAAGTTGTTTCATTTCATCTGGTCTGGTAGAGTATGAGTTTGAGATCAAGGTTTTTGGCCTGTAAATCTTCGATAAAACGTGCCAGATAATAACGAACTGATTCTTGGAAGAAAGGCTGTCTGAAAGCAATTTTGACTCGTTTGACTGTTGACTGATATAAGGTTTTCAGCGAAATCATATTAAAATTATGGGAGGATTTTCAAAGATAATGGATAATATTTTATGGAAAAGTAGGATCAAGACAAATATATCAGATTTATTAAATGTCATTGAATTGATTTTTGGAGCATATATTCCTTTTAAATTGCTAAAGAATAGATACAACCTGAGGCCGTAGGGTAAAAGTTTTGGATAGCTCCTGTAGAAATAAACAATATATTTAAATCAATTTGAATTCGATGTATTGTAGCAAACTAAGTAGCAATTATAGATAATGAAACAGACAAAACTTATTGCATTAAAGCAAATCGATTTGTAACATACTCAAGGGGAAAAACACATGTAACTGCTAAAAAATAAAATCGATTTTTTTATTACATCAATATGTTCGAAATGCTCTTAAAATATACCAAAAAATGTTTTGAAGCGATATTCGTATTATTTCTCGAGTTATAGCCAGTTATAGGCGTTCCCCAGCAGGTCGAGCATACCTGCCGCGCGTCCCTGCCTACTTTCTTTTCGGTGCTATGGGCGGTTTTCTTATTGTGTATACCTCCCACCTTCTTATAAATCTGAAATTCTAAGGAAACATAGATACGGATGTACATTTACATTTGTATATTTTTATCATATACAAAGGGGCCTGTATTCATGAACCATGTAGTAAAAACTGTTAGATTGCCGGGCTGAAAATAGTTGAAAGATCAGCTTACATAGCCGCTGGGATGTTCAACATAGACCATAGACAATGAATGATTTAGGTATCGAAGCCCCAGCTTATTTAATTATGCCAAGAGAGTGGCCAACGACAGGATAGAACGATAGAACCGTCGAAGTCTTTTCAGCTCAAAAGAAGCCCGAAATGCTCGTCGTGACCTTCTAATGCACCAAAATGATATGCATGAGGAGGCTGAAGGGCTGCTGTATGGACCTGGAACCGCTGACTAACGAGTCAGTTATAGTAAAAAATTATAATTAATGATTTTTATCTAACGCAAACTTTAAACGCGTTTTTCTCAAAGTAGTACTTTTTCAACTTCCGAACAAAATATCTCAAAAAACATTCAACCGATCCGGCTCAAATTTATACCACATCTACAAAAGAGTATTACCTACTCGCTGAATCTATATGTTATTATAATTTCGGAAAAAGAATTTGTTTATTAATGTATAAAACGTGAAATTTTTGAAAAATAATCGATTTTTTTTTAAATCTAAAATTAATGTAAAAATTTAATAGTTTTTTTTTGTAAATTGTATTGGTTCACCTATGAATGATATATCATTAGCATATTTTTTTTCTCTGAACGTTGCAAGTTCCTGGGAAAAGGCTTCAAGTTGTACGAGGCAGTTTTTGATGTATTTTTTGATCCGCTCGCATTGCCGCCATTTTGTGTTAAAAAATTATTAAAAAAATATTTTCATTTACTTTGAGACATGTACTTTAAGCATTTAAAATTAAAAATTTTCTGAATAAACAATATGTATGTTATTAGTCAATCTGAAATTAGAATTTTTTTTTCGATTTTACATGTATTTCCCTCTTAAGGTACGCTGCAGCTGGGAGCTGAAATTTAAAACTTAAGGCAGGTTTGTGCGGTAAAAAAAAATCGATTTTTTTTTGTGTTTTCGGATACATACATACGGATAGATACATACATGCTAATAGATACGATAGATACATGAATTACGAAAGCTATCCCTTAAAACAGGGCGCGGTGTCGAGCGCGCTGAGCCGCCACCGCCCGGCGCGCTGCACCGCATTTTTGAAGGCAGCCGGGTTAAGGAATGATTGCAAATTTTTTTACAGTTGGGTATCAAAGGCAAAATATTAACAATCTTTCATTTTACATAACAATTTGCAGCCAAACAAAATGGAAAAAATCGTTTGTTTTTCAAAATTGCATTACTGTTTCATTTTTCATTTTTGTTCACAATTCTGGTAGGGGCCATAGACAAAAGTATATTAAATAAGATTATGTTTCATTTTTACTAATGTTCGAAGAACATTATAGTAGGGGAACCCAAGCGGGGATTTTGCGCGTTACTCGAGCGCGTCAGAAAATCATATGGGGAGAAGCTTTGCACCCTGTAATATACCCTACCATATATGAACCCTTAATATAGTGGGGTGCGTTGAGGGCAGCCCTTCAGATTAGTAAAAAAAAATTGATCCTCAGAAAAACTCGAGCGCGTCAGATTAAGACAAGGTAAGTTAAGTACATCCAGAAAATAGTATATTTCAATAATCTGACAATTTGAGCGTGACATAAGGAAATGGGCCAGTCACAAAGTTGTAAAAAAAAAACCTCAAGTCGAAATAGTCGAGCGCGATTGAATTTTTTTTTATTTTGAAGAAAATCCTATCAGGATTACGAAAAACATATAATCTGACGGTTTTCATGTAACAAAAACCATCAATAAATGATGAAGCGTATAGATGATCAGAACTGTGTATTCCCCACCCCGCGTCGCTCTTCCTTCTCACTCTTTCCCTATCATTATGACATTTCAGCTAATCACAATGACTTGTTCGTTTTTGTAGATGTACGACGCTTTGGTTTGTTTGTTGTGTTTTTAAAACGGTATGTGATTACAGCCTAGCTTTTTACAGGCGAGGCAAAAAAAGCCTTTACAGATTTTAATGGAATCTGAAACTTTTCAAAAAGCATTTGCAAACTTGGGATCTGCAGCTTTTGATATTGAAGAATTATCTCTCATCATTGAATCTTTCATCTGCCATTTGTACGGATTAAAAAAAAATTGCTGATGCCAACAGTGCTAGAATGGAAACATTTAATAAAACATACAAAGTATCTGATACGTCTCAGCCCTTCTCATTAAATGTGGGTAATTACGACGCTTGTAATTTGCCACCTTGCCGATCAGAGCTACAGCAACATATATTGCGAACAAAATACATTGCATGCTTGTGCAGAAATGCGCACAATAGTATTGTTACTGAGATGTCACCAACAAACTGCGGATGGAAAAATAGGGATGGAAAATTAGAGCCGACTTGGTTTGTAGGAAACCAACTTCCTGAAGCATGCGAAGATATCGTCATAACGCCTGACATTTTAGAAGATACTACTGATTCAGGTGCGTTTCTTTTTTAATACTATAATATCATAAAATAAAGACAAGATTGTGAAGTATCATAACCATTCTTGCTTACAAAAACACGAGATGACAAGGAAGTTGAACAATTGGAAACCAACTTCGAAGACGAATCCAGTGAGGATGAAGATTCAAGTACGTGTGTTTAATATTTTGTTTTTCTAGTTTTATATCAATAAATGATTGAATTTTCTATATATATTTATATAAATATACATATATATATATATATATATATATATATATATATATATATATATATATATATATATATATATATATATATATATATATATATATATATATATATATATATATATATATATATATATGTATATATATATATATATATATATATATATATATATATATATATATATATATATATATATATATATATATATATATATATTTATTTATATGTACATATTGCTTTTATTTCATCCAGTAATAAAAAGAAGAAACGAATTTTTTTTTTCCAAATTGTCAGATTAACAATATCCCTCCATATAATTGTCAGATTATCATTTAGGACAACAAAGACATCAAGTTGAACCCTCTGTATAAAAATCTGAAGCGCTCGAGTATTTCAAGGTCACATGTTTTTTTTACATTTTCAAAAATCAGTCATGACTTTTGGTCCCGCCCAAATCGTCAGTCATTTAAATAGGACACTTTTTTAAGTTTGTATATTTTAAGGTGAAGCAACACATGAAATCATTCGAATTTGAATTTCGTATTTACAACGACATCTGTCGTAACAGATATTTGAATTTAATTTTCAATAACTATTCTTATCACAGATGGGTTTTGAATTGGTTTCATTATTGATTTCAATGCACAAATAATTCATCCAACTGTATTTTCTATGACATAATGTATTTGTAACGCGGAAAACAACACTTTATGCTGCGTTTCCAATGCTGGCTTGGAGTGAAATGTGTTTGCGTACACTTTTGCTCTCATGCACTTTCACATATCTTCCTCTCTCTCTAATCAATCTCTAAAATCTGTGGTTGAACTCTAGAGTGGGACCTATATCAACTACAGCGTGAAGCTTTTCGGACATTTTCGAATTTTTAAATTCACTACTTTTCAATAGAAGGCGTTGCTGAAAGCTCTGTTTAAAATGAAGTGTAAAGTGTTGTTTTCCGCGTTAAAAAATAGATAATGTCATAGAAAATACAGTTGGATGAATGATTTGTGCATTGAAATCAATAAAGAAACAAATTCATAACCCATCTGTGATAAAAATAGTTATTGAAAATTAAATTCAAATATGTGTTACGACAGATGTCGTTGTACCTTCGAAATTCAAATTCGAATGATTTCATGTGTTCAAAGTTGTGAGGTTGGAGTAGGCATAGCCGGAAAATGGACAAACCAAAGGCGTATGCGATTTCGATTTGCCTTTTTTCTCCTGGAGGTCAAGAATAAAATGCCTCATCAGAATTTCGAGTGAAATATTGTAATTATTACGTTTTATTAACGTTACCATAGTTTTTACTAATGTTCGAAGAAGAACATTAGTATTAAAATCACTTTGGCCAAAAATTCATATTTCTATATATATATATATATATATATATATATATATATATATATATATATATATATATATATATATATATATATCATCAAAAAATTTCAGTGAAAAAATCTCAGGAACGCGCCATCCGATTGAGGACGCGCCATCAGGACACATTGGTGTATACGCAGAATAGTGCCAGGTCTCAGAAAAAGTTAATAATCTTTAACACTTTGGCGCCGGCGGCCATTTTAGTGATTTTTTTAATATACCTATTATTCCGTACACAAATAATTTTTGCAAAAATAAAGTTGACGACATAGATTTCGAACAAGTTTTACATGTGAATCGGATAATTTTTTGGAATTTTTTTAACCCTGTGTGCGCTGGGTGCCTAAAAAGAGAACGGGAAAATTTGAAAATTTTTAAATTGCGGTAACTTTTGACAGAGCTATTCCATGATTACGAAATTTTCAGGACATATTTGTTTTATTTAGTTGTAGATTTGTGTGGGTTTTAATGATTGTGCTGGCAACCCTGTAGCTAGGGCAGGCACTGAAAGTGAAAACCTCCAAATCATCATTTCTCTTGAAAAAATGTCGTTGCTTAAAAAAAAGCCACTCATATGTAAATTTTGTGCTTTGTTTATATAAACAAAAAAAAAATTTGATATGGTATAACGGGCACGCCTGGTAACCCTTGCCCAAGTTACCTATGTTTTTAGCATCAAAAACTTCTGTTCACGGAAACTCACGATCCAATGAGCAGAATTTACTGAAATTTTCAGAATGTATTGGTCTTTAATAGGACCAGGTCTGATAGAAGTGATTTTGAAATCCTAGCGATTCTGTGCCAATGGTGCCATCTTGAAAAATCCTAAAAAAGATAACTGCTTTTAGCCCTATAAATTCTGATTGAATCGTTCGATTTTGACGAAACTCACACCGTAGCTGCATTTTATTTTAAACCACGTTTGGTAGAAATTTGGTTGAAAAATTCGGTTGGAGCTGCCAGCTATGATAATTTTGGTGTCTTAAATTTGAAAAAATAAAAATTTGGAAGTGAAAACATTCAAACCAGCGAATATCCTAAAAAATGTCCGTTTCTACAATAAAACCAATCTGTATACAAATCTTATGCTTAATCTACACAGTCAAAGTAAAACTTTGGAAATTTCATGTCGGACAAGAACGGTAACCCTTTCCCAGTTAACCTATATTTTTAGCTTCAAAAATTTCTGTTCACGGGAACTCACGAATCAATAATCAGATAGAGTTGAAATTTACAGAATGCATTGGACTTAAGTAGGGCCAGGTCTGATAGAAGCGATTTTGAATTGTAGGCAACTCTGTTACAGTGGTGCCATCTTGAAAAATTACAAAGAAAAAAAACTGCTTTTTGCCCTATGAAATGTGAATAAGTTACCAGATTTTCATGAAATTGACACAGTAGCTGCACCCTACTCTAAACTCTGTTTGATAGAAATTTGGTTGAAAAATTCGATTGGTGCTGCCAGCTATGGTAATTTGTGTGTCTTTTTGTGAAAATTCGCTCAGGAAAATAAAACTTTTTGCCCTATAACTTCCAGTGCAGACATGAAATCAATACGAATTTCATACAATTACTGAAACCTATTATAAACATTATTCAAGCCAAATTTGGTTGAAAAGCCATGATAGGGTTGCCAGCTATTGTTGGTTTTGTGTTTGCTTGCAATATCTTTATTAAGCGGTTTTATCGTAGAATTTTCAATTGGTAATGATATTGTAGTGACCATAAACAGCAAATATTAAGCTTTCGATTATTTGCAAAAACTCGCTGCAGGTAACCCTAAATTTCTTTATACTCCTATAACTTCAAATGTAATATAACAACGTGAAGCAGATGTGATATATTCTTGGCTTTAATACTGGCGAAAGGTTGCCAGCACGAGTCGGTTGTGCTACTTTTGTATCAATAAATGCTTACAGTTAGTATTCATACCGGAAACATTTACAATGAAAATAAATAACCGATGTTTCAATTCCCAAAGTTCTGCAAATTTTTCGGATCGCAGCCCCAAACTCCAACTTCAGTTACAGTGCTGCAGGCACTGAGCATTTTCTTCATTGATATTATATGAGATGCTGCTTTCAAAATTTTGTGAAATAAGCAACTGATAACGAATATAATTAACCTGTGTTTTGCTCTCATAAACGTTGAAATTCATGCCAGTGGTAATATCTGAAACCTTCTCCCATATGAGTTATAATGCATTCTTGAGACAAAAGTAAAACATGGCATTTGAAACAATTTGGCCGTAATAAGCAGCGCATGTGGTGGAATATGCACTCAAAACCTGCACGATTCTTCTACTGTTCTTCGAACATTAGTGTTTCTAGCGGTTCAGGTGCGCTAGAGTTTTTGATATTTAAAGGTGAAGCAATATAGTCCTTGATAAAGACAATGATGCTGCTGAAAATTAAATTCACGGAATAAATGAGAATAGTTTGCCTTTATAAAGCACAATCAATAACACATCGATTGAAAAAAATTGTTATACATGATTATCCCATATTAGAATTTTGTATTACTTTTATATATCATAAAAGTACATACCATAAACATATATTATTACGTGCCTTTCGAAGAAAATCAAATCTATCTGCTACAGACCTACTAAATGTTCAGCATCAATGATAATTAGAAAATCTGCTAAAGTATTCCTTGCAAACTACAGCACATTGCACATACCTAAATGGTAAATGATTCGGCCTTTCTTGATCGAATTATAATAAAGTCGTTGGCCATGGTGTCATGTGCATTCCAGCCAAGTAATCTGGGCATGGTTTAATTTTTTTTCATCCAAAGTAATTCGCATCATTTAAGCGCCATTGTCAGCTAAATGTTGGATTCAAAGTGACGTAGTGTGCTTTTTGCTCACCAAAAATACTGGAAATTAGTAAATGGCTAAGAGTAATTTTCCATGACATTAATACGCTCAGCTCAGTTACCTCCATCTGCACATTCAACTCCAAATGTACTTTTACCTTCACCCAAACCTGTCCCAAAATCATTGCTTCGAATTAATAAAGAATGGCAGCACCGATTACTGTCCACTCATTTTATTCCTACAGAAATTCCTGATACAAAATCTCGCAGGATAAGTTCAGTCGATATCGAACGATCAACAAGTAAAGAAATCTAAAAAGGGTAACTTTAGTTCATGATAGCTAATGCGTACGCAGATACATTACACTTCAAGCCAGCATTGGAAACACGGCCTAGTTCTAAAAGTGAATCGTTAAAAAAGTATCGTTTTTAAACTCCAAGCGAACATTCAAATTATTAATTTACATAACATCTAAATTTATTATTTACATAACATATGTATTAAAAATTATTATAGATGTTATACAAATTACTAGATAATTTGATCGATTTAATCGTTTGTTTTCAAGTAATCTAGAAAAAAATCCGATTATATTAGTTTTTCATAAAATGCCCCCAAACTAGCAATGAGTGCTACAGCTTTGAGTTTTCAAAGCACAAAATGTCATCACAATTTTCGAATTTCGAAAATCTATCATTGGGAACAGGCCAGCTCTACTCTGAGATTCGGCGAAAGCTCACTCCATCATTGGAAACGCCGCCTCACACTTCATTATAAATAGAGCTTTCAGCAACGCTTTCTATTGGAAAGTAGTGAATTTAAAAATTCGAAAATGTCCGAAAAGCTTCACGCTGGAGTTGAAATAGGTCCTACTCTAGAGTTCAACTAGAGATTTTAGAGATTGATTAGAGAGAGAGGAAGATATGTGAAAGTGCATGAGAACAAAAGTGTACGCAAACACATTTCTCTCCAAGCCAGTATTGGAAATGCGGCTTCATTATTTTCAGTTTTAGTTTTGGGGTTTTGGAGTTTTAAAAAAAATATTCTGAAAGAATACTACAGGCTACCAGTATTCTTTCAGAATATTTTTCTCATTTGTGACAGATATTAATGTAATAAATGTTAAATAATTAAAAAACACACAAGAAAATATTTTGATGCTCATTTTACAAGTTTTGTGTCTGTCATATACGTTTTAGACTTAGCAACCAGCGGCAGTATTTTCTTGCAAAACTAAATCGAAAATTACGTCATTAAGCTTGGCCAACCTTAAAACAGAAATAAGTTTTAGTTTAAGTTTTTAGTTTCAGCTCCCAGCCGCACCGTACCTTTATTGCTCATTTCTGTTCAAAGAAAATTTATACGACAAGCATGAAAGCTAGTAAATCACCAATAAATTTTATTTCTCGTCGCATAAACTATGTATCTAAACTAATTTTCCGTCAGTTTCGTTCGATGTACCTGCACAACATAAATATTTTACAAGACGTTTTCTCTTCTTATCATCGATAAACCATATTCCATGATAAATAACCACACGGTAAAAAGGCAAACTCTTCAGCTTTTGTTACTGCTGATGGAAGGAAATACAAGACAGTAAGAAACAATAATGTTCGCGAAACGAGATAAAATCGTGCGTTTAAAAGAACAAAAGATGATCGTAATAAATCTTGCAACAATTTATCAACGCTTTTTCGCTGAGAGAGAAAGGCTTAATTCCTGGCGGTAAAATTGAATCTGATCATGATGTTTATTAGCAAATTTTCAGTATCAATTAATCATATATACATTCTCAACAATGATTACGGTTTATTGGAGTAGAAGCCCTACAAACGATTACCCACTCGACCTGTCAGTTACAAGCTTATTAAAACTTCATCGGGTTCGGCGAGACGAGCTTAGGTCCTGATATAAAGTACAGTACTCATTTCTACCATTCAAGCAGTATTTTCTGCATGAGTTATGCCCATGACCTAAATGCATGATTGCACACTGGTCAGCTTGATGCGCATCTGGAAAAGTCAGCTTGTGTAGAACATGTTCGATGTCGAGTCCGATGCAAAACAGAACGGAAAAAAAACGATTCTGAATTTCAATCAAATTTTCAATTCACTACGCTTTCAGTACACTGAACTGAACCGAAAGACTATTCATTACACAGAACGAAGGATCGAATGTAGATTGGATTCATTGGATACGGTTGCGAATAGTGTTGCAACTTATAGCCTGTGGATAGCAATGGGAAACTTCATCAATATGTGCTTTTTCACTAATAAACAGTTCTGCTCTTATGGATTTCATTGCGTTTTACTGCAGCAATTTAAGTGATAGGCGCTAGTTAGGAGTGGTAGTGAAAAAATGGCTTGAAGAAGACAAATATTAAAATATTGCTGCGAATATTTGCTACTCATTGAAGCTTTTATAGAAAATTTTGATGCTCATCAAGCAAATGGCTTTGGTACTTGAATTTTCGGAGGCTTTTCAATTTTCGAAATTAAAGCATTACTAAATACGGTATCGACAAATTAGTATTACGCTTGTCTGGGAGTGATTGGACTAAAGTCTCTGAATCGAAGGGTCTTAAAGCAGAAAGCTCAAGAAGAGTTATCTTCCAGGAATTGATGTGTCTCTCGTACAGAGGTGGCCTCTGAGGGAGAATCAGATGCCCTTTCTGTTAATGAGGTTAGCGTTGGGATTGGGATGGGCTCGTTGTCTAGACCTTCTGGCTTTGGTGACAAACGAAGGGGATGAGGCAGCTATTATGTCCGAGGAGGACTTAGACTGAACCCTGATTAGTAATGGTGAATGCTCTTTAAATTAATCTTCACTATTCTAAAGCAGCTACACCTGCCCTGCTCCTTCGCTTGTCTAACCATGGGCTGTAGGCAACTGATTTTGTGGGTACAACCTTTTAACAGTCGATAGCTTCGAGAGATCACGATTCTGTATCATTAATATCCTCGCTAAAAATATCATTAATATCCTCGGTCTTCACAGTTTCTGTGACAACGATGGCGTGTCTATTAAATCGGAAATCAGGCAGAGATCTTGCTGATTCGTTTCATTCTCTATGGCACACGGTGTGGTACAAATTTTCTCTGTCATATCGTTAAGAATATGATGCCGTGATCCATGGGGATTTGTGAGCTTCTTATTCTAGGAGCTTTCAACACACACGGTTTCAACACAAATATTCGAAATGAGGTACTTTTCCACTTCATCTTAGCCTACAACATGTTGTCAACAAACCAATCTTCTTCTCTTCAAGTCGGAAGGGGGTTTTTGGACGTTTTTGGATGGCACTCGCATCTATGCTTGATTGAAAAACATCGAACTGAATGAAATTGCACTCCCTGATCAGATCGTCTCTAGGGATTCCTCCTAGGAGCATCGATTCCTACCAAAATCTGGATCAGTTGATATTCTTACCAGTGCTAACAATACTGCAGCTGCACTGCACTGTGCATTCCACACAAAGCCAAAGGCTGGTGGGATGTAGAAATCATAGTTTTGCAAAGAGGCTACAAGGAAGAATTTAAAGAAACTGAAGACTTTTAAATATGCCATACGCAATGTGAAGAGAACTTCGTGGAGTACCTGCTGGGGCCGCATACAGGCACTCAATGAGTCTGATCGTCTACGAAGAGTTTTAAACTGAACACCGAAGGTAACGGAGTGCGTCCAGAACTCTCACGGCATGTAGTCTAGCTCGAACACCGATACTCTAACTTTCCAGCACGTAAAGCGGAAGAAGCCATCAGCTCAATAGCTTAACTCCAAATTGAGATGGGCCACAAGTTTCGTCGAACCGTTCAAATCGTCGGGCCCTGATTGCGTTCCACTCGCAGACATCCAGCACTCGACCATGATTGGAGGTTATATACATATAACGAGTGCTGCTGATTTTCTTATGTTTCCTTTAAATGGAGGCCTCTAAAGCAGGGAAAGACTCACACGTCAAACCCAAAGACTATTGGCCAATATGTCTTAGCTCTGTCTAGCTAAAGAGTTTGGAAAGCATCATTGGATATTACGTCAAAAAGTCAACCGATCTTATATTAATCTCCCAGTCAAAGTATCCTTACATCAAAAACAAGTTTGTTTAAACTGCTCTTCAGGACCTGTTTGGACAAATTGAAATGAAGAATATACGATTCCTGTGTTTCTGCATAGTGAGAGTGCTTTTAATAACATTATGCTGAAGCAATCGTGGGGCATATGTGTTGTTTTTGTTTCGTGTAGATGTCCAAAAAAATCTACTTACCAGATCCCCGGGTGACCTATCACCACGGGGTACGCGAGGTTTGACTTACTAAAAAAAGACCACTTACAAACCCTTCAAGTTCCGAGTCGGGATCCGCCTAATCACTGCTTTAACTTAGTTCTACTAACTCACCTATCGGTAACCAAAACCTTCAGAAGGTATCACAGCTCATGGTATCACATGGCATCACAGCAATGCTAGCATGCGGCTCCATCAAATATCTAGGTTTAATCCTAGACTCAAAGTTACTATGAAACGAAAACATGACAGAAAGTTTGCGGAAAACGTTCTGTGATTTTACCGCTACAAAAGATCCGTAGGACTGTGTTGACCGTAGAACCTCGCATCGTAACGTGGCTTCATACTGTTGTAGTTGAGCCAATGCTTCTATAAAAGTAGCTTTTTGGCAATAAGCTGCTGCTAAGGTTGCAAAAAGTGCAAAGGTTGACTGCACTTTTGGAAACTGGTGTCCACCGGAGCACCATTCTTAATGCACTTTTTGTGGTGCTTCATTGATTATTCACTAACTTACTAATCAGGCTACATTGTATTTCGGCGTGGATTAGAACAGAATTCAGCCATGCTACAATCTTATCTGAGGTTGAATCCACTCCGGCAGATGTATACTAAACCGCTCCTGACCCTATGCTGGTTCAAAAGATTAAAACCCACTTTTCTGGCAAGGCTGAATCAGACGAAATGTCACCCTCAAGTGTAGGCACATTCGTGTGTATACCGATGGTTTGAGACTGAATAATAAAGTCGAGAGTGGTATATAGGTATGTACATAGATGAGCTGAATCTACGGATAACCTTTCGTCTTGCAGACGACTGGTTCGTCTTTTAGGTGGAAGTGTTGGCTGTTTTCGCGCAATAGACGGGCTTCAGTGTAGTCAAATATTCGGAGATAATATATCTTTTTTCACGGACAGTAAATCTTTGTACAGTATCCAGAATTGTTGCCGAATACCATGCAACTCTTTAAAAAGTGTCGGGACATTTTAGGATGCAATTAATTTGGCAACCTGAACATGGGGGTATGCAGAGTAACTGGGTTTCCGCCTAGCTGGCCAAGCTTGGTACCTTCCTACCAAAGTTCTCATGTCCCTTCTTTGTAGGAACATCAATGGCATCGGTTGAAATAGCCATCAGCGCAGCAAGTAGCTATTAGGTGTAACTCGCAGTGCTCTTCGCAGTGTCGTGGCTGCTCTCAAATCTGCTGTCTCATAGGATGGAACACGCAACGGTTGGGCATTGGGTTCAACGATTTTTGTCAGAGCTGTGGCGCTGAGGATGAAGAGGAATCTGACTTCCATCTCATATAAAAGCGTCCGGTTCAGGCAAGGAGAACAATGACCTGACTCAGGACATCCTTTCTCTCAAGTCTGACAGAACTATCCTTTATTGACTTACGGGAAATCACGCAGTTTATTAAAAAAATCAGATGGTTTTCTAAATACACTGGTTAAGTGAAAGCAATATCGGTGGTATCCCAAGGGTTCTCTACTGTGCCTATATGTGTTTAACGGCAGGGCTCACTCTCACTCGCAGCCACTCGACCTAGCTAAACTTAACCTAAACCTTCATTTCAGTCGCAAAGATTGGAGCGACTGCTTTGATGATGAATGCAAACTAGCAACTGAACATAAGAATGTTGCATACCGGGCTATGCAGCAATCTCATAGAACGCGGCCACGTGAAGAGGAATATAAAGAAAAAGAACAGGGAAGAGACTTCACAGACAAAAGAAAGCAGCCTGCGAAAAAGGCCTGATCTGTGAAATGGAAAGAGCTAGAAAGCGAGGTCTCCACCAGGCGCGGAAGTTCTGCCGAATAGTCCGAAACATGACGCAGTACACCCCACGTTGCACTTACTGTAAGGAAAAAGTGGGTAATCTGATCGCCGATCCTGAAAGCATTCTGGAGCGATGGGATGTGCAATTTAGTGAATTGCTAAACGGTAAGCTCAACGCAGAATTGGAGTCTCCACCAATGCAAGAAGACGATCTTATGCTGCCGCCACCAAGCATAGAAGAGGTACGAATAGCCATAAGTCGGCTTAAATTTAACAAAGCCCTTAGTGCCGACCGCATACCTGCTGAGCTGATTAAATATGGAGGGCCTACATTACACCAAGTAGCTCATGAGATTATATTGCACGTATGGGAGCGTGAAGAGATGCCAGAAGACTGGCGCAAACTAATTATGCACATTTATTTTCAGTGAATCATTTTCAAACATAAAAAAAAAAACTATTTCTTTAAAGAAATGGCTCCAATGTATGTACATGCAATGAGCAAAATCAATTGTTTCTATTGTTTTCCGAAAAACCGTAAATCGTATTTTTCAGAGAGTAGATGATTCAATGTTCACCGAAAGCTATTGAGCTCTCCGAAAACAACATTCAAAATTCAATCGGATATTTTTTTATTTTCCAAACCAACAGCTTTATTTGTTTCCGTTCCAAAACCTTTGCCGTACCTAGTGTTGAAGGAACAGCAAATCCCCACTCACCAGACTTGCTTCTGCAATATTCAAAGGATATTCGTACTTTCTATTTCTATTTTTTGTTCTACTGCATTTTTTTCATTGTTATTTTCCATATTTATTCATCTACTGCGGCATCTATCGAAGGTATGATTCCCAATTTGTCCCAGTCACGACTCATGAATCTTCCATCCACTTACTGAAAAACCGTACTCGCACCGCACATCAGTACAACTTCAGGCAGCAATATGTTCTAGCGACCGATGAACTCGAAATAATATTTTGTGTATTTTTTATGAAAACAGACATTCGACATGTTTCGCGGATTTGATAGAAGTGCAGTCACGGCCTTGGGATATGTCCCGAAATTGTGATATTCTTGCTGTTGTTGTTGTTCGATGCCAATACATCTGGGATAGGATTCGGGGAAAATTCTGAAATTAGTTTTGGATGGAAATGGTTCGGAATTCCGGTATCCTTGATAGAATGTGAATTTTCAAACGATGTACTCTGGGAATCGAATATTGATTTTGATATAAGTGATTGGTTTCCTGATTTTTGTTGTTCCTGAGGGAAAAATATTCAAATTGTAAAGAAGTATCATCATATGATCCAGTACATTTGACGTAAGCTTTGTTTTTCGGAAAGAAGATAAAACCAAAGCCATCGAAATATTAATATCAATTAGTGGGTATAAAGTAAAGTAATCCCGAAATAACTCTTGGCTGGTCTAAAGATTATAGTTATAAGTGTTTCGTGGGTACAGTATTTAAAATTAGACGAACACGTTTGAGCAAAGATGGTAGCTATTATGTAGACAATTGACTGGTTTCTGTGTAATCAAATATTCGGAGTTAATATACGTATTTTATTATGCTTAAAAAATAGTCAAGCCACTATAAATTCCCTTGCATGTCCCTGCATAGTGTCTAAAATAATTGCTGAATACCGTATAATTCAGGGAGTTTTCGAGGCATTGACAGCGTAATTGATTTGTGTATCTCGACATAGAGGTATTTGGGATAACTGTGTGCCAGCTGAACTGGCAAAGCTTGGTACATTGCTGCCGGAGGTCTCATGTTCTTTTTCAATAAGAATAGTAATTTCTTCAGTCAAACTAATCATCTTATATCAAGAATGCTGATAGATCCTGAGTTGAAGAATCATCCTGTTATTGCCAGATAGTCCTGGACCTAAATTGATACACGTCATACTAGGCAGCTGTAAAATTTAACCCGCAGTGTCTGATGCTTTGCTGTGGCCATTAAACGGCACATGCCGCGGCTGGGTTTTGGGTTCAAAGATTTTTGTCTTGGAAGCTGAAGAGTCATGCGACAATACCCGGCTTTTTCGAGGAGAATAATGGCTTCATTCGGGATCGCTTTATTCTCAGCAATGATCGATTTATGGTTCATCGATTAAAAGGGGATAGTGGAGTTTATCAAAGAGTGGCTGAGAAAAAGTGCAATTTTTGGGGTCGCAACGGCCTTTAATTGCGTGTTTGTGTCCCATTTAGGCAGAACTCCCAATTCGACAGCCACTTGAACTATTTTTTCATATTTCTGTTCTCGCTCGATGGATTCCTAGGCTCAAGCCAAGCATAGTTCATCTCGTCCGTTCAAATTCTAACTCATGCCTAGTACTATAAAACGAAACGAATTCAACGGTCAAATCCCATACAAAAAGAGCTTTTCAATTCGTCAGTAAAGCTCTTTTGTATGGGATTTGACCGTTGAATTCGTTTCACGAAGAGTATAGTACTAGGCATCAATAACAAAATCTCTGATGAGTGAGTGGCTACGTAACCAGCTATTTGACGGTCGCTGGCAACACAATTACACGTCATTCTGGAATGAGTCGTTCTTAATAGGGCCCATACACGACGCATGCATGCATGCACAGTACATTCCCAGTAGGACCAGTAATGCTTACTGCAGTAATGCAGTAATTATTCCCAGTAATCATTGTCGGATCGTTTTCGCATGACCGCATCGATGAATTTAACATTGCGATGTCATTATAAGTAACGATACTCGCTCCGTTTCGCAATACCGAGAATTGATGACGCCATCAATGAAGTGGCAGTGAGGAATTAAGTGATGCTGGTAATGGATGTCGGCATCAATGCCGTGGCAGTTATTACGTATTAGATGCCACGGAACGGATGCCAGAAGTTGTTACCAATAACGCATTATTATACATGACTCGTGAGAAGAAATAAATTTGCAACATAGATCAAAATGTAAGGCGATTGACTAAAGATGCCAGTCCCATAGGCGTGTAGTGAAAGGGGGTAAGGAGGAAAAGCAGAAATATGTGGAAGGTAGATGGAAACTGAAACCTGGAACCGACAACAAATACACAGTGTTTCATGGAACTAGTGTATATTTGTAATACGTAAAACTAACTATAAGAAAAAAACAAAATACATAGTACTTAAGTCTAATGTAATAAAATAAAATCAAAAATATTTGGTAAAAAATAGGAACCCATATGTGGAAAAATACATAAATTCTAAGCTTAGGTCTATTACATGAAAATATTAAAACAGAGCTACAAATTACGTTTTCGGCTCTTTTCGAGCAACAGAGTCTGCTTTGCTTAAGCGGTTTTTGTGCAGCTTGAATCCACGCTTTATGTCCAACACAAACTGTGGATAACAATATCCTTCTCCGCACATGGCTTCTGTAAAACCAAGAAGAAGAATGTTAGAAAAGACAAAAACAGATGTGCTATATGTACTTACTAAACAAAACACCTCAAAGGTTTTTGTTTTCCTTGAAGGAGTCTTTATTCCGGATCCCGTCGAAATTGTGACTCCAAATGACTGAATCGGACAGAATTCTGTTGAGATTTTTTGATATTCCTCCAGGTTGCAGTAGCTTCTTCACAATGGTCACCTAACGAAATAGCATATTTATTTCTCACAAACTCATCTCAAAATCTAGATTGTACTTACAAAATAGTTTTCATTTTCCTCGATTTCATTTGCGAGGGCAACTAGCTCCTCCTTGTTTTTGACTGGGAATTTCAAGCGAAATTCCTCGGGAATTTTATCCTGTTTGAGGACTTGCTTCAACAAAGCCGTATTTTCTCCCAAGGCTCGCATGAGTTCCTTATTTTGCGCAATCAGTGACTCTAAAAAGAAAAAAAAGTTAGTGGCAGTGACCTATTTCACGGAAATAAATTTGTTATACCTTGCTGCCTCTCTAATCGCTCAGTAATTATTTGAAGATTGTCCAGTTTTTTGTTGATGGTACTGCTGGATTCTGAATAAATATGAACATTAGTCTCTGCTCGAATATATTATAGTTTTTTTCGTTACCTTGATCAGTGGTTTCCTGACTGTTTATACCAGCATTACACCGAAATACGGCTGCTGGTGGATAGAACCGTTGATTTTCCTTGTTTGACATTTTTCCCTTTTCAAAAAGGTTTTATTAAAAGTATTATGAATTATGAATTATGTATTATGTAATTTTGTTATAATTGCACATGTCTGATTATTATTTTCGTTGGATTATGCGATGCATTCATGTAGCAGTGGTATTACAAGCAAATTTTCTTGGTAGGGAAGAACTACTAGTTTAAATGCAATATCATTCATGTTAAATATTTCAATCTCTTCAGAAGTGTTGTGATCTGCTATAACTATTCCTATAGACCCTGAGTCAAGCGGCGAATTGTAAAATGCTCGTGCGTTTAAAAGCCGTTTCCCGAAGATGCGTTGCGTAGGAGTGTCAGAGAACCCCTTAATTTGTACATCAATATACGGATAAATACAACAATAATTATCAGGTTTATGTATGCTCAGATAATGTGAATCAGATCGATGACTAAAAATGTTCCCATGACTAATTTTCTTAAATCCGTATGTGATTTTGTCAGTAAGCAAACAACCTGCCTGTACGATTTTATTATTTAATTGCTGTAAGATTTTGGATGGTTTCCTAATTTTCTTTTTAATAATTTGCATATAGTTTTCAAATTTATACGATGTGAAATTTTGTATAACCCCAATCTCTTGTACGCAGTCTGCTACATGTAAAAGGTTATGGACATTATAAGTAACACTTTTCTCACCGTATATTTTTGGAAAATCTTGAACAAATAATTTCAGCATACTATGTGCTACTTCTAAATTACTCAAATAATTTTTAGGACAAGACATTAAACGGTAGGCACAATGGAGCAGCAAAAAATGGTAATAACAATCCTCATCTACAAAGTCTTTCAGAACTATTATTCCCGTATAAAGAACAAACTGGCGAAATTCCGTAGCTTTCCATCTTCTCAATTCTGCGAAGTCTCGAGGTTTTCTTGCGAATTCCTTTGGTATGTAAGGCGCAAGTGATACTAATCTTTCAGACATCCTGCTTTTGCTTTCAGTGGTAAGGCCTCCATTTAATATACTTAATAATATTTTCCTTGTTACGCCTAAATCTAAAAGGTGCATGGGATCTATTGGAAACTGTGACACCATATTTATCCCGGATGCTTCTAATGATGTTTGTCTATTCTGAAAATACTTAATATGTTGATGTACATACTCTCTGCGCTCAAAACCAGAATCTGTCCTCAAAGCCGCAGCTGTGGTGCTATATGCTACCACATTGTCAATTGTTTTGCCGATTTGACAACATTTGCTACATCCGTGAAACGAGTTATGACCGACAACGCCACAAACTAGCGCTCGTGCCGGTGCGTCACAAATAAATACCCGAATTTTACACTTAAGGGTTTTCCCGAGAACAATAATCCCGTTTGTTTGCAGATTTTTCATTTCGTGTACAAAGTCAGAAAGAAAGATATCTACACTCACAGGTTTTCTGTTTCCTAAATAAGCTCCAATCAAAATAATTTTAACATTACGAATGTTAACTAGGCTCCCTAAGATTGGCCATAAGGCCAAACCTGAGCTCTTGAATAACGGCAAACCATCTATGCCTATATCTAAGATTATTTCGTCATAGTTAACTAACATGTTGGCTATTGGTTCCAGTTGCTTCTGAAGTCCATAGTGATAATATATGCCAGGAGCCACTGTTCTCGGTACAATTTTTTCTTTTGGTTTTTTCAAACCCTTTAAGCTAATGGGCACGTCCATGCCTTCTTCGTTCAGCAATTGCAACAGTGCCTCGAAGCTTTCCCTTGGAGGATTATATTTGTTGTACCAATCCAGCACCTTTTCTTTAAAGGGTTTTATTTTCGTCCTTTCCGTCATTCCACACTCTTGCTATTTTGACTGCCTTGACCAATATCAGAATCTTCTGTTGGCAATGCCTCATTATCGTTATTTGCACTGGACGTTTGCAAAGTACGTAACAATTGATCCTGTTCACGTTTCACTAAACGTTTTAAATGACGGCTGCTAATACCATAGGAACACATCGCGTTTTTGTGTTAACATAATTAAATTCTTATTTTAATTTTATTATTCTTGAACTCACCACTGCAAAGAAAAATCCAGAGCACTATTTCACAACTTTTGAAAAATTTTAAATATTGTAGCACTTCACTTGCAGATAAACTACTTTTGAATGGCTGAAAACGCATAACAGGAAAAACACCAAAGAAAACGCTAAAACAAATAAACCGAAACACGTTTGAGCTCGCATCATTTCAGTATGTATATCTATGTACGACTCTACCCTTTACTGTGCATTACTTTGTGCAGTTAATTAGTTAGTAGATAAACCCACATGGATTTCTGTACCACAATGATTCTTTTTTGCATGACTTACACATGAAATTGTCATCCATTATTTTCAAACTCATAGGCATTAATGAAAGAGTGCATGGTAAAAGTCATCGATGCTTGTGGTCCTACTGGGTTGATTGTGCAGTATTGCGTCTGCTCTACACGATTCATGAAAAACTGTGCATTTTTCATTCGAAGTTTTGAATTAAAGTGGGTAAGATGTCAGATGACGCATGTGTTGCAATATTAATTGCCGTGGATCGGAAAGATTGTGTGCTAATGAGTGGTTCAAAAAGCGATCTGTATTCGGGCATGAAAAACTTTTAAAGGAACTTGAAATTTCATCAATACTGGACTATCCTTCGAATGACGAAATCTACTTTTCTTTGGCAATTGGTAAAATTATTACACAGATTTGTGAGGCCACCATTACTGGTCGTCACTTTTTATCTTCCATAGAACTGGTAAACTTTGATAAAGTTCCAGAAATTGAGTCTAAAAGATTAATTCTTTTTTTCTTTTCGGACATAATTTATTGGCGATGTTCACGGGACAAAAACTTCTAAAATCTGAGCTTGAATGCACAATATCCAACATCCACCTCTCATGCAAGCATGCGCAGTCGAGAAAATATCAAAAAGTTTTGTAATCATACAGTCTGCATGTGCATTCAGTCAATCATTGCCATACAGGTTCAATTCGCATGTGCAATCACGCGATTGTGCATACATGCATGCGTCGTGTATGGGCCATATAAGGCTTTTTGAATTGTGCATATGTTTTTTCAATTACAAAATCGATCGAAAATTGTAATTCTTATCTTTTTATCCGTCAGATATGACAAGTATCTCTGCTTTTCTCCATTTTCAAAATTTTTGCTCGAAAGAATGACCACATAATGGAGACGTGTCAAAATTTAGCTTCACGATTAACTCAGTACCAGTCTTTAGCTTAGAAAATTTCTTCTTTGAATATCGGAAGAAACTATGCGGCGATATGCATTATTTTGCAATTACAAAAAAAAAAACTCTAGCGCACCTGAACCGCTAGAAGCACTAATGTTCGAAGAACAGTAGAAGAATCGTGCAGATTTTGAGTGCACTGAAAAAAATTTACATGGCGCCCAGAGCCATGTAACATAGCGCATTATTTATGGCCCCATACGCTATGTACATAGTACTCTGAGCTATGCAATATGGCGCCCCGCGCGATAATGTCACAATCTACATAGCGCGTGGTCCTATGTAACATGGTGCAGCATTTATGGTCCCACACGCTATATACATAGTACCCTGAGCCATGGCTCCCAGCGCCATAATTACATGGTGCAGAAATTATGGCCCCACACGCTAAATTACATAGGGCCATGAGCCATGTAATATGGCTCATGGCACTACAATTATAACTCGCAGCCATACTGTGTGAGGAGATGTATAAATGTTAGCAAGCTTCTTGAGTATAGGAGAAGATATGGTCTTTGATGCAGTTGATGACAGGTGAATTCCATCACGTATCATCAACTGCTCTATCTTCAGATGCTTAGAGCTGAGAAAGCTCGTGGCCTTTTGATGGCTGGATCATCTTCATGTCGCAAATACATATTGGCCGAGGCCCAGCGAACCGAAGTTAGACGAGACCGCCAACATGTGGACGGCATATTTGACAGCTCGTCACGAAATCGCGTTGACTCGTGCTCAAAACCCACTACGATTGGAAGGCGCACGAGCACCGGCGGGACCTGTCAAAGTCGCCACACTCAGGTTCGCCAGCTTTCGCCTGAGCTCGGCAAATATGTATTTTTCACATCAGATTCACTGAAAAAATACAGCGCCAGACGCCATAATTTATAGACTTCTGGCGCCATGTACATAGCCGATTTGTGATAAAATATAGCGCCACACGCCATAATACATAGGAGCAGACGCTATGCTTATAGCTGTCCACGCCATATACTATAGTCCTCCACGCCATGTACTATAGTCCTCCACGCCATGTACTATAGTCCTCCACGCCATGTACCATAGTCCTCCACGCCATGTACTATAGTCCTCCGCGCCATGTACTATAGCCCTCCACGCCATCTGCATGGCGTGGAGGACTATAGTACATGGCGTGGAGGGCTATAAGCAAAGCGCCTGCTCCTGTGTAATTTTCGCCATGTGTTATGGCGTGTGGCGCTATATTTTATCACAATCCCCAAATCGACCATGTACATGGCGCCAGAAGTCTATAAACTATGGCGTCTGGCGCTATGTGTTTTTTCAGTAAGCATATTCTACCACACGAGCTGGTTATTATAGCCAAACTGTTTCAAATGCCAGTTTTTACTTTGGTCTTATAACTCATATGGTGGAAAGGTTTCAGATATTACCAGTGGCATGAATTTCAAAGTTTATGAGAGCAACACTTGTTAATTATATTCGTTATCAGTTGCTTATTTCACAAAAACTTTCAAAGCAGCATCTCATAAAATATCAATGAAGAAAATGCGCAGTGCCTGCAGCACTGTAACTGAAGTTGGTGTTTGGGGCTGCGATCCGAAAAATTTGCAGAACTTTGGGAATTGAAACATCGGTTATTTATTTTCATTGTAAATGTTTCCGGAATGAATACTAACAGTAAGCATTTATTGATACAAAAGTAGCACAACCAGCTCGTGCTGGCAACCTTTTGCCAGTATCAAAGCCAAGAATATATCACATCTGCTTCACGTTGTTATATTACATTCGAAGTTATAGGAGTGTAAAGAAATTTAGGGTTACCTGCAGCGAGTTTTTTCAAATAATCGAAAACTTAGTATTTGCTGTTTATTGTCACTACAATATCATTACCATTTGGAAATTCTACGATAAAACCGCTTAGTAAAGATATTGCAATTAAACACAAAACCAACAAAAGCTGGCAACCCTATCGTGGCTTTTCAACCAAATTTGGCCTGAATAATGTCTATAAAAGGTTCAATTAATTAAATGAAATTCGTATTGATTTCATGACTGCACTGGAAGTTATAGGGCAAAAAGTTTTATTTTCCTGAGCGAATTTTCAAAAGCAAAGACACAAAATTTACCATAGCTGGCAGCACCAATCGAATTTTTCAACCAAATTTATATCAAACATGGCTTAAAGTAAGGTTCAGCTACTGTGTCAATTTCATTTTCAATCTGGTTACTTATTCACATTTCATAGGACAAAAAGCAGTTTTTTTCTTTGTAATTTTTCAAGATGGCACCACTGGCACAGAGTTGCCCACAATTCAAAATCGCTTCTATCATATTTGGTCCTACTTAAGTCCAATACATTCTGTAAATTTCAGTGGTATCTGATTATTGGTTCGTGAGTTCCCATGAACATAGGTTTTTGATGCTAAAAATATAGGTTAACTGGGAAAGGGTTACCGTTCTTGTCCAACATGAAATTTCCAAAGTTTTACTTTGAACGTGTAGATAAAGCATAAGATTTGTATACAGATTGGTTTTATTGTAAGAAACGGAAATTTTTTAGGATATTCAATGGTTTGAATTTTTCACTTCCAAATTTTTATTTTTTCACATTTAAGACACCAAAATTATCATAGCTGGTAGCTCCAACCGAACTTTTAAACCAAATTTTTACCAAACGTGGTTTGAAGTAAGGTCCAGCTACTCTATGACTAAAGTCAAAATCGGATGATTCAATCAGAACTTATAGGGCTAAAAGCAGTTAGCTTTTTTAGTGATTTTTCAAGATGGCACCACTGGCACAGAATCGCCCGCATTTCAAAATCACTTCTATCATACCTGGTCCTATTTAAGACCAATACATTCTGCAAATTTCAATTAATTCTGCTTATCGGATCGTGAGTTTCCGTGAACAGATGTTTTTGATGCTAAAAATATAGGTAAATTGGACAAGGGTTACCAGGCGTGCCCGTAACACCATATCAAATTTTTTTTTTGCCTATGTAAACAAAGCACAAGATTTACATATGAGTGGCTTTTTTTTGAAGAAACTGCATTTTTTCCAGAGAGACGATGATTTGGAAGTTTTCACTTTCAGTACCTGCCCTAGCTACAGGGTTGCCAGCACGCGCACAGAAGAACAGAAGTTTTTGATGCGTGAACAGAAGTTTTTGATGCTAAAAATATAGGCGAATTGTACAAGGGTTACCAGGCGTGCCCGTTATACCATATCAATTTTTTTTTCTTTGTCTATGTAAACAAAGCACAAGATTTACATATGAGTGGCTTTTTTTTGAAGAAGCGGCATTTTTTAAAGAGAGACGATGATTTGGAAGTTTTCACTTTCAGTACCTGCCCTTGCTACAGGGTTGCCAGCACGCGCATTAAAAGCTACACAAATCTACAACAAAATAATACCAATATGTTCTGAAAATTGCGTAATGATTGAATAGCTCTGTCAAAAGTTATCGCAATTTAAAAATTTTCAAATTTTCCCGTTCTCTTTTGAGGCACCCAGCGCACACATGGGGTTAAAAAATTCCAAAACATTATCCGATTCATATGTAAAACACGTTCGAAACTTATTTTGTCAACTTTATTTTTGCAAAAATTATTTGTGTACGGAATAATAGGTATATTAAAAATTTCACTAAAATGGCCGCCGGCACCAAAGGGTTAAAGATAATTGACATTTAGTGAGACCTGGACCTATTCTGCATATACACCAATGTACCCTGAAAGTTTCAGCTCAATCGAATGGCGCGTTTCCGAGATTATCTCACTGAAATTTTTTGATGATATATATATATATATATATATATATATATATATATATATATATATATATATATATATATATATATATATATATATATATATATATATATATATATATATATATATATATATATATATATATATATATATATATGGAAATATGAATTTTTGGCCGAATCGATTTTAATACTAATGTTCTTCGAACATTAGTAAAAATTGTTTTGTCTAATATTGCAGCTTTGTGATTGTAATGTTTCTCTTTCAAATATATCTAGATGATGAAATTGTCGAATGATTTTACTATTAATTTCTACGATTTGCTTTCTAATAACTTGCGAAATTTTCCTGCGTACTTTTACTTGCTGATATAGATATTATCAAGCTTTCAGCCTTCCATCCTCAATAATATCCTGTAGCTCTGCGCCCTCACTATTTGTGACATATATTTTACTCATTTCCTCTGGCATCATTTTGCCATTAATATAAATATCACCAACTCTTTGGCTCTGGCGGCTATTTTAGAGATATTTTAAGTACCCCTATAGCTCTATAAACAGATGAATATTTCAAAAAATCTAATATTAGCCCAATAATTCAATTACATGTTTTTTTATTTAAATAAAAAATTTACATGTTTATTTTTTGAAAACCACGTATTTTCAGCAAAAAGTGCTGCGAAAGTTGCTGATGTAAATCAAATCATCAAAAGTTCTTCAAAACTATTTTTAATAATATATTACTAGATATGTATTCCAATAATATACATCACATACAACCTATTCGTGGTGGAAGAACTTGTATTTTGTACTCGATAACAGCGTAATGAAGAATACTATGAAATTTATCTCTGTACATGGTAGCCAGACTGAATCTCGCTCGCACTGACCTCACTCAGTACGGTCGGATCTAAAATTCTGCAATGGATAATCCTCGTTGCAATCGAAGATCACGAGCTATCGTCATCGAAGATTCCATGACTAGTGAGTTTTCAAACTTGCTGATCTGTGGTATACTTACTGAAGGAGACAAATTTGGCAAACCAGACACCCACAAGAAGTATAGTATAAAAAGTGTGGTGTGTGGTCTGAGCTCTGCTCACTGTAGAGACGCTCAGTTACACCTAACGTAAGAAGCTGTGAAGCGAAAAGTGGGAAAGCTATCGGCAAAGATAGACAGAGAAATGAATACTGCAAAAAGTGCTAGGATTTGTCAGGAAATCCTTGCACTTTTTGGAACTTTAGAGCCTACGTTAAGAAGCAAAACGTCTTAAACGGATGACTGAAAGCAAAGTTTTTCCTAATGGACATCAACAATCAGGTAAAATTTCAGACAGAAACAGGTTCTGCATAACAATTCTATGCTTCCAGGTGTGACGAGATTTAAAAATGACGCTGAAGAGTAAGGAAGACCAGACCACTCCAAAGAACACCCTGTCAACCTGCAAAGGAGTGCAAAAGAAAAATGAGGTCAAAGAAAAAGTTGAAGCTAGTATTTCTGACCATAGGGTGCCAAAAAGTACCACAAATAGCGAGAGAGATATGACTGAAGCTGATTCTTTGGGCTTTCCGTTAAATTAGGGAAGAGAATTTACACAGAAGCTGCGTCTTTGTCTCTTATCGTTGTGATAGGTGTGTCCAATAAAGATGACAAGCTAGACAAGCAGTATGCTATTATTCGGAACGATCTGTGGAGGGATCTAGTGGAGCTGAAGTAAGTTTCAACTCGTGAAAGTGGGATTTTTTGAAGGCTACCTCCCAGTCGCCTGCTCAAACCAAACATCTAAGAGCGTTTCGTTCTGTGACTGGGTTCTGCCAAACACATCCATGCTAGTTGCTGCATTCTCGGCCCTCACAAAAGTGCAGGTGAAATCACTGGAAGCTGAATTGATGTGAACCACTGTACCATAAAGTACATAAATGCCAGAAAAAATCCCACCACTGATAAAGACGGTTTCAACATAGCTATATTACTTGACCCAGGAAAACTTTTCCGTTTTAAGAGAAAGATACCGAATTATGCTTAGCTACTTCTTGTATGCAATTAATAAATTAAACCAAATCAACAAAATGTGAAGAAATCTTTCTTACATTAGAATGTCTACAAACATGCAGTGCAAAGATCCAGTGGCACTTCTCTTCTATAGAATCAGTTTCACTGAGATCATGCTAACTGCTAAAATTACCTTTTGATGAGCTTACCTTTGAGTACTTACTTTGCCTATATGATAAATGCAACCACTTTTGTTGTATTGGCTAATTGAATAAATCAAAAAGCTGCAGCTCATTGAATACTTGCTTGCTTTCATCGAAATACATAAAAGCAATAGGTTAGGTTAGGTTAAACTGGCACACATAGACCCATTTGGTCCATAGTGACACCAAATAAGCGGACCAAGAGAAAGAAAGTTCAGCCGTCGAAGGCACCGGACTTTTTCGCGAGCTGAATGATGTGCATCAGCATCTGCTCCGCCACGTGCGAGAGACCCACCAGCCAGTGCTCACCAAAACAGTGCTTTCTATTTTTTTTTCAGTACCGGGCAGTGACACATAAGATGCTGAATTGTTTCTGAGATTCCTAGCTCTTTATATTTCCTACAGGTGTTACTGGTTAGGAGTCACATTTTCAAGGCATGTGCTGCTACAAAACAGTGGCCAGTAATGATGCTGACCAGTCGTTCTAGCAAGTACTTATATAGTCGCTGCAATGTTGTATGACCTGCAGGTCTGCGTTGCATGCCATCTGCAGATCGCACCTTGCATCATTTTGAAGTCAATCGAGTACCTGATCGTTTGGATAGGAGTTCGGATGTCTACTGATGTTGACAAAGGAAGACTGGTCCCGTGCTTGGCCAGCACATCCACTCTTTCATTTCCATCACTGCCCTTGAGACCGGAAACCCAAAAAATACTAACTTTTCTATAATAAATAAAAGTTGCCCAATATATTTTGGGCCTGAGTGCGATCGAATATACACTTCAATTTGTATGTGTGAGATATCAGTGCTTTTACCGCCCCTTGACTGTCAGTGAATATGTTGATAGTACCTTTGGCATATACTAGATCTGCGGTTCTATGTATCGCAGAAATCTCCGCTTGGAAAATACTAGAGTGATTAGGAAGCGTGAATGCTGCCTCCATAGCTGCATTCGCAGATTATGCTGTAGCACCCACCCCTGCAGCTGTTTTAGAGCCGTCAGTGT
Source organism: Nemotelus nigrinus (assembly GCA_947369275.1). Lineage (NCBI taxonomy): Eukaryota > Metazoa > Arthropoda > Insecta > Diptera > Stratiomyidae > Nemotelus > Nemotelus nigrinus. Next base: position 188,241,749 of record OX376372.1, on the reverse strand, counting down.
AGATGTTAAAAACTGCTGCATCCATTTGTTGATTCCATTTCTCATTCCCAAAATTTTAAAAGCGTAATCTAATGTAATAAATAAGCACGTGAAGAAGCAAAAAGTAAGGTACAGTATTACAATCTGGGGACATTTTAGAATAGATGTACCGTATCAGCGTATCAAAATCTTTGACCAAACAAAAATCATACCATATTGGTACGATTGTATCAAAATGGTAGCACTGGTTACATGCCTATTTTTTTTTAAACAGCCGATTTAGTTTAATTAAAATGCTGAGGATGTTGGAAATTAGAAAAAAATTCCTGAAAATTAAGAGGGTGCTTGTGGAAAAGCATAATACTATTTGGTGTAATGATTTCGTGGCCTCACTTTGAAGACCCCAATGCATACTGTTACTTTTTAGAGACAAACGTGTGTTTGTGTGTGCGTAGAATTTCATCTTAGAAATTTCCGAATTCAAACTAATCAATCTGTCATATTCATGGTTTTAATCAAATATCGGGTCTATATTCCAAAACACATGCCGCAACATCCTAGAAAGGAACAATCTCATTTCATTCTCGACAATAAGATTTTTCTTGTTTTCACACAAACTCTTGCAACAAAAGACTTCATTCACTCGTTTCTCCTGCACTCTATACCCGTACGATTCTATTTCAATTCGTCCTTATCGTTTTCAATAGCATTCTTCCGTAGCACTTTAGCTCGGAAAAGGAACTGAGGTATTTTAAAATGTTTTAGTAGATCAAAGTGAAATGGCACGCGGCACGACGAAAGGCAACTTTCGTTTCCTTCGTGACGAAAAGAACAAAGTTCAAGGAGAAAATTGAATGGAAATTCCATTCTAACTGTAATTTTCTTTTTTGTCATGTCGTGTTCTGATATTAGTTGTCCTATCCGATAACAATTGCGAGAGGTGAGAGGAAAGCAGCAATGGAAAATGTGAAAAAATATTAGTTTAAAAAGTTTCGTTGAGTGCTATTTTAATGAGTAGATATTGTTGAAAGTTTTACAAGAATATATCTTAACATTTCTCTTAAACTAATTATTGTAAAGTTTTTTTTTTGATAGCACAAACTAATCAAAATTTATATTTTGCTACAACCCACGCATTATAGCACTCCGGGTCACACGTGTGCACTGTGAAATCAATTATTCAGTTCTTTGATACAGTACATTTAAAATAATTTCAAATGATTGAATTTCCTCGAAAGTCTGGTTGAAGAGAGCCCTAAATCGAAATTTTAACGAAACGCAAAGAATTTTGTTGGAAAATTAATTAAAATAAATCATGATCATACCATGGTATCTGCTACGCTTTTCCAGCCAGCTTTTACTTAAATTTATCATGAAAGTCTCATATTTTTGCAATCATTTTTACGGTGTGATTTATTTCGTGCATATGGGTAGATGCGTATGTATGTGTGGAGTGATTAAAGAACGGAAATTAAATTTTAATATTTCATAAAATAAACAAAGCAACAAGGATTCCTGAATGGAACGTATTACACCCGATTAATTTTCAGGGATTTCTCGATAAGCGAATGCATTGTAAAATATTTTTTTCAGTACTACAGCACATATTTTCGATTAACGAAGGTCCTTTTATATTGATATTCTGGAGTTCTTCAAAATTTGGTTTTTTTTTACTGATTTTCGAAAAAAATTATTACTAAACTCGTTTCGCCGAAAATTCATCATATATATATATATATATATATATATATATATATATATATATATATATATATATATATATATATATATATATATATATATATATATATATAATAGATATGTATATATATATACATATATATATATATATATATATATATATATATATATATATATATATATCAGCAAAATGATTAAAGGAGATAATCTCTGGAATGGCCGATCCCATTGGAATGAAACTTTCGGAGGACATAGATGTATGAAACAGGTAGTTCAATAATTTATTAGAATTAAGATATCTTTAACCCTTTGGCGGCGGCGGGCATTTTACTGAATTTTTAGGTACCCTTATATTTCAATGCAGAGTACATTTTCGCTTAAAATAAATATTGTAGATGAATACTTATTATGTTTTATGTTTGTTTATGATAACAAAATGGAAATGCTGAGCCTTGTGTGGGTGCTGAGTGCCTAAAAGTAGGCAATTATTTTTTTTCAAATTTCAATTTGTCATAGCTTTTAACAAAAACAATGGATCATCGTGAAATTTGCAGAACGTATACCTATGAGCTAAAACTCAACACACATGGACTCTCAAGACTGTTCGGGCAACCCTGTAGCTACAACAGGCTCCTGAAATAAAATTCTTCAAATCATTGACCCTCTTGAAAATTTTTTGATTTTTGAAATAAATTCAAGTTATTGATAAATCTTGACCTTTGTCCACTATGTAATTTTAAAAATTAATATTTTCGAAATTCCGCGGCGCACAAGAACGGTAACCCATGATCAAATTACCTCTATTTTCAGCACTCAACTGACGAGAACTGACGACCGGATAATACTATCAACATGAAATTTACAGAACATGTTGGAATTAGCTAGGACCAAGTCTGATAGAAGTGATTTTGAAATACGGGAAACACTGTGGCAGTGGTGCCAATTTAAAAATCACCGAGAAAAACACTGGTTGTTGGCCTATAACCTTACTCTAAGACAGATTACATAGAAATTTGGTTGAAAAATTAGAATAGAGTTGCCAGCTATGGCAATTTTTGTCTAATAAATATTGTAAATTTGCTCAGGAAAATAAAGGTTTTTTTCCTAGAACTTCCGATGCAGTAACGAAATCAAATCGAAACTGATTCCAGTATTTTCTAATTTTTTTTCTAGTTCTGTAGGAGTTTTGTTGAAAAATCATGAAAAGGCTGCCAGCTATGATGAATTTCGTAATTTATTGACATTTCTTTATCGTGCGATGTTGTCATTAAATTTTCAAATGGGAATGATCCTGCAATGACAATGAACAACAAATATTTAGTTTTCGAAAATTTAAAAAGTTTTGAGGGTGGTAGCCCTAAAATTTTATTCACTCTTATAACTTCCAGCGCAGTCATTCAATCGAAACAAAATTCTCAGGGTGGGTTTGGCACAACGAGAAGTAGTTATGGTGCTAACACATGATTGCCAGCGCCAGACAATTTCGTAAATATTGCACTAACAGATGTTTCCATTTTATATATAAGCAAAGCATTGACAATAAAATAGGCAACCAATGCTAAACATTTTCGAGTTTTAGAAGTTTTTCGGATGGTAGCCCCAGACAGAGTTTAATCGTTGAAACTTTCGATGATATTCTTGGATGAAAACGTAATTCAAAAGATAAGTTGATTAAGCACGAGCATTATATGGTAAACTTATTGCTGCTGCGTTGGAAAAATGTTGCCAGCACTGAGCATTTTCATCATTTTTGCTATAGGATATGCTGTCAAAAAATGAATTTTATTCCTTTGAGTAAGAAATCGTTGACATGATACTACAATTAAGTGTATTACGTCTGCACTTAAGGATAATTTCTTCGAAAATCAGTTTTCCAGCAGTTCTGATGCGCTAAACTTTTTTTTAGAATTGTTTTACACAATAAAAGTGTATTTTTTAAATGAAATGATTAATTTTAAGCTTAATAATATAATTATTTTATTATTATTCCTACGATTTTTCGCAGTTAATCTTGTTTGCAATCTATTAAACTACAAAACCTATTTTAATAAATTACCTTTCCCCATCCTGACGTTCACATGCAATACGCCATCACCCAATCAATTAATGAGACCATTAAACTATTTCCGAAACTATTCGACGTAACGTTTTCCGTATGAAGCGTGTTTCGTTTCAATTTTTCTCTCACTTGAATGCCACAACTAGCAATCCCTTTACCGCCCCAATCCTTATTCTTGTGCTTGGAACTATCGCAGGGCTCGTTTCTCGTTGGCAATCTTAAGGCGAAACTCATCGAACCATGAACAAGAACTGTTAAGTGAAAAAAGAAGATTTACGGCCTGATACTGTTATCTTTTATGCCGTAGTTGGTGGTTTGTTTGGGTGGTGGCAGGCAGATTATGGCGTTTTGGCGGTCTTACGAGACGTTTTCGAACTGTGCAAACGTAAATATAATGTCGACATAGCGTGAGAATGATCATGATAAATGCTCGGGAAATGTGAGCGCTAAAGAAATTAGGCAAGAGTATTTCGACAGCGAAGAAAAAGATAATTAATAATCTTGGATGAGTTTTTTTTTGTTCGGTGAGGGTGATAAGTGCCAATAGGAAATCGATATTTCGAAATGAAATTTGTGGTGTGACAAGTGGAATATTCAGAATGATTTGTTGTTATTTTCATGTAGATTTGTGCTGTTCGATGAAAGCTTGGTTAATGGAATCTGATACGGCATGATTAATATAAACAAAAAAAATTTCAGTAGATTTTTGAATGATATTTTAAACTAGAAGACAGCATCTAATGTATGGTGAATGTAGTCTGGGTATGTAAAAGTGGGTTTTACTCAAGAAAATGTCGGATTCCCTCGAACTTCTTTTGACAAAACCTCAGTCATTACTAGTTTTCATTTTGATTGAGTTGATGGAACACTCAAGTGTGAATGTTTGACTCAGTAGTATTCATAGGGGTTCCCCCTCCCCCCTCCCCCAGACTGCAGGCTGGCCTCTCCCAGAAACAGTTCTGGTTGCTCCCAGAAAAAAATATTCTTTCCTACCGCAGACTCTTGAGTTTTTACCTCTTTGTTGCTTTTGGTTCGATTCAATTAATGGAAGAAACTTGGGGCAGTGCTTCTGAATCACAAAATATCTAAAACTTATGCACAATGCGTTCAAGGATATATGGCAAATAATGCCTCTAAGTATCGGGAAGACAGTAAGTGAATCGGTGCATGAACAGTCTAAAAGTATTGTCAAGACGAGCCAATATTATTTCGAAAAGGTGCCCGACCTTACGATATATATCAGTCATCAAGAACTTGTTTTTAGGGAACATAATGAAAATGGTACCAGAGACAACCAGTTCCCACGGTTTGTTTCCAATATTGTGAATTGTTTGCGAAGAATGATTCAAATATTGAAAATTTTTTAAAAATAAGGCTGCAAACGACTGTTGTGGCAAATCACAATATAAGGTAATAAAAATAATTGCTGAAATTGTTTACGAGGACACTACATATGAAATAAATGAGTGCGAATTGATAATCATTATGACAGATGAAGCAAGGTTCACAAATAGGAACTACTCTTCGTTATTGTGAGTTTTGCTAAAGGAATAACAGTCGAAGAAGGTTTCTTAGGCTTTATAGATTATTCTGGAGCTAGAGATGCCTCGTCTCCAGTTAATATAATTTTCAGCCTTGTAAACAGTTATGGTCGTAGCAAATTATCTGTTCTTGGACAATCTTATGATAGTGCTGCTGTCATGTCAGGGAAAAAAGGAGATGTTCGGACCAAAATTAAGGTGAAACACCTTACAGCTACATTTTTAGCTGCAGCTAGTTCACAGAACTTAAAACAACTACTGTTGTACAATTACAACTTTGTTGTAATGAACACCTGCTTCACCATCGAAACGTGCACATCCTTCTTCATTACTATCGAATCCCTTTACTTACCATTTTTATCCTTCTTCAATACTATCGAATCCCTTTACCTGTGTATACTTTTCGAATAACCATTTGTTAAAGCAGATGAAATCAATGAGATTTCACAATTGCAAATGTGCTACCATTAGCTATGGGGATACAAAAGGGGCTTTAGGAAAAGGAATGACAGAAGGAAAATAACAAGACTCAGTTTATGTATCAGGAATTATCATTAAATCAGTAATCGAAAGTTTGTGGTAAATTTCTTCATCTTTCACTACATCTTTTCTATAAAAAACATGTTAAGCAAATATTTTCAAACTAAAAATGTTACTCTTTGGAATGAGATGTCCCTTGTGAATCGAAGAACAGTTAAAACGTTACTAAGCGATCGAGAAAATGTTTATGTAGTTTGGAAAAAAAATATTTGGAGAGAAGCATTGTCTGGGTCTCATATTTCCTAGACGATATATATTGTATTCTTCTGTTCGAACAAAACGATGTAAGTTTCAGCTGTTTCCTCTTTGCTGTGTTTTGTTTCTGAAACGGGTAACTAATGCTAGCCGTTCCAGATTCAATTAAAGTTTTTGTCGCGGCTAGAATTAGGAGTGCGTTGCAGCACTGTTCATCTCGATAAAATATATATGTTTTTTCAGGCTTCTTAAGCGAAAGACCAATTTCTCCCTTAGAAGCTAAACATATTCCAACTTCTTGAAAGATATCGATATTTTGACAGAAATCCATCCTCTTCTTCAGTCTCCAACTGGCTAGGAGATTTTAACATATCGAGTTTTTAAACGAAAAAATAGTCTTGTATTTTTTAATTACTTTCGTTCTATTCACATGTAATTCATGCAAGCATTCATTCTTAAGCCGTCATGGATAGCTCATGTGTAATTTATACATACCATTCACATTATATACATGTGTTAGTTGGTAGCTCACATTTATTCACAGACAGAAAGTATGTAGAATAATGCATTAGGAAATAGCAAAAAATGCATTAGGAAATATAAATATAATAGATAACTAAATTACATAAATAATACGAACAGTTTGTATGCCTAACGGAGGACAAAATCATCGCATGTTTTGACCATTTCGGCTCCTGGCCTCTGCCAGATTTTAGGCTACGGCACGCCTAAGGTATTACTCTTAAATCGAGGTCATTCGCTGATCTACTTGAAAGCTGGAAATCATTGCAGTTATTTAAATTTTTAACAACTTTGAAAATTTTAGCTTCACCGGCAAAAAAAAACAGAAGATGACTGCAGAATTGAATCTAGATTATTAATAAAGAAAGCGAGCAGCAGGGGGCACAGATGACTATCTTCTGGAACAACAGACATACACGTTCGTTTCGATTTGTAGTGTTGGATTGTTAAGAGGCTGGTAGTTCCGCACGCTGAGACGCCATTCCGAGATAGAAATCTATCGATCGCGGGTTCGAATCACTTTCACATGATCATGGCTGAATTTGCTTATCTTGTTTCATCTTGTAAGTCGGCGACAGGGCATAACACCAGCGCTTCCTTAGTTAAATTGCAAAACATACCTTTGTCGGTGACTGGGTATAAGACCAGCGCTTCAAAATGCCACCACTTGTATCTCCCTACTGTCGTTCAAAAAGAGTAGTTCCCTGAGCATCGGTACTACCATATCATAAGAGTCCAGCTTCAACTTGACTAAGCCCCTTCACCAAAAAATTCAAGAAGGTTGTGGTTGAACGACCTTTCGAGAAGCCGTGCGGGTCTGGGGCCATAATGGATTTGCAATGAAAGACTGCAATATTGGTGGCTACGGCTGCAAAAAGTTTAGTGACGCAGGGAATTTTTGTAATAGATCAATCGTTGCACGCACCATTACGATAACCTTTCTTAATTATAGGGGTGACGGTGGAGTATTTCTACAAATGAGGAAACATCTTTGTTTTTTAAGATGTTTCGAACATGATGTAAGCCATCTGGGCTAGGTACAAGATTATTGTCAAGCTTTTTAACAAATGCGATAATGGTGTCTTCGTCAATTTTTAAATTCTTCATTTCCGAAGAAGAGACTCTTGAGTTTCTCAATTTGGTAGAAGAAAACCTGGAGTTAGACAAGTCCATGCAAAAAGTTAAACGGAAATAAAAAGGGATTAGTTATCAACTTCTAAGTCGTTAGATTTAAATGTGAGTGGATTAACACAATATTAAATTTTTTTTAGGTTGCACTTGAAGCTTTTTTTTTAGATTGCGCATGAAAATTTTGTATGATATTGATCCCCCTTTGTAATAAAAATTGGTCGTCAAACTCAAAAATTAATAGTCGACCGAAATCTTTTCTAGGCTTTCAGTTTATATAATGCGAAGCTCACGCAAAGCGTGAAAATTGTTGTGATGGAGGACAGATACGCAAAATGGCCGACAAAATCTTACAGTGGTTCAAGAAAAAAAGCAGATTCTGTAAAAATATGAAACATCTGTCGATGCAGAACTAAAGCCAAAAAATCCAATACTAAAAAAAATCAAAAAAACTGAAATCAGCTTCTAGCGTAATTTATGGAAAATTGTTAGTAGCAAACGATTTCTTTAATTTTTTTTTTTTTCAAAAATCCCTATATTTGCATAATGGTTTCTGAAATATTTTTTAAGATAGCCTGAGTAACCTAGCGAGTAGCACTGAAGTCTTGTGTGGCGTCCCTGGCTCGAGTCCAGCTTCGGACAAGAGGCCGCGCACCCAGTTTTGAGTTCACCTAGCTCCGAATAGGTACCTGAGTTAATCAAGGGTATCATACTCATCATCATCAGCGCTACAACCGGGGTCCGGTCCAGTCCTGGCCTCCTTAAAACGCACTATTTAATATATAAATTCAAAATACTACATATAACATCGAGGGACTTCAACCTCGATGAGGCCTGTTTCGCAGATTAGTCGATGCTACGCCACGTTATAGAAATTTCATCCCTCGATGATCGCAAAGGAAATTCTTGCTGATACCCTGCTGCGCCTAAGGCATTAATCCCGAGATTGAAATGGTGGTCCCGAAAACTCGGGACTAGAATTTCCAGGATCCCGAGATTTCGGGATTTTATAAAAGAACTATATTTAGGGCATTTAAACAAATATATTGGCTTATTCGTACTCAATTAAAACGTTGTTTCAAATGTATATGCATTAAACTGGAAGTTAAGTTCATTATAATGCTAAATTTATGCACATATGTACATGGGTGCTAGCAAGTAAAACGTTAATCTATAATTGCATCTAATTTAATCTTATGATATATTTTCTTCTTATCTTTTTGCCCGAGAATTTCTCGTCATTTGGTCTGATGGTTCATTATAAAATTAGTTTAAAACGAATTGAAATTTAATCAGCATATTTCCATATCATTTAAATATCCATTACAAAATAATAGTGTTTTTCAATGAAACAAATGATAAGTAATAATATCGATTGGTTCAAACTGCTGATTCGTTTTGTAAGTATGCTCTCAATAAACATAATTCGTCAAGAGTTTCCAAATTTAAACTAGACTGATTTTGCTGCTGAAAAAGATATTTGGGGTCTACACTTTTTGGTGGGATATTAAGCATGCAATCATACGCCAGTTGTAATAATGAGCCCTTAGCGCTTCCGTTTTCATAAATAGATTTTGCTTTTGGTATTAAGTTCTGGGTTATTTGCTCATTTCGTAATGATGAAACTTTTCTGATTCTCAAAATCGGTTGAATTTTATCAATCCCGAAATCTCTGGAGACTCGATAAAAAATTCGGGATCCAAAAAATGTCCGAAATGGGTCGGGATCTCGAGATCCCGGAATCTCTGGATTGCATGCCCTAGCTGCGCCCCTAAATTGTCCTCTATAGCTGGCCTGGTATCTCGAAGCTAAAATTTTGACCGCGAATAATCACAATACTTATTTTTGTCTGATTCTTTGCTGCGCCATCAAATCATCTTCTGAAGCTGACCTGGTATATTCGCCAAAGGTGCATCCACCTTAGAAAAAAACAAGAACGTTTTTTTATTGAAAATCGTTGCATTTTCGGATAATACGTTCATCCGGTTAAAATCCAAGAGTCTTTTCTTTCCGCTTAATGTACGCAAAATTTTCACCGCTTACCAAAAACTTGGTCTAAATGATATCAGATGCATCATACTAATTTAAGTCCCAGCCAAACATGAGCCTGCGAACATTAGTAAGGCCAATGACACACTTGGCGGTTCCACCGAAGCGTTTAACGCTTCGGTTTGGCGCGTCGGTTGACACACACAGCGGTTTTCAGAAGCGTTTATCGAGTCGGTTCAGTTACAAATAACTTCGGAGTATCATATAGATGCTTGAGAAAAAAGTAGTCGTGTATAAATACATATGTATATATATGTATATATGTACATTTATATGTAAGTATGTATATGCATATGAATTTTGGGCAAAGTAATTCTAATACCAATTTACTTTGAAAATCTGTAATTGCCTACTTTTAGAAACTAAATGCCCACAAATGTTTCATTTTCCAATACTATACCCTAACCATTCTTCAAAAAGTAATTTGTTTTATCAGATTTTCATTCGCATATCCCATGCATTTATCAATGCATCTAGAAAATTTCAGCTCGATCGGACTACGCAGCAATGAAGAAATCGAAAAACGCTCGAAGAACCGAGTCGATGGGTCATTTTTCTCGTCTACCGACTCGGTTCCGAAACCGAGAGGCGGTCTGCACCGCAGTATGTGTCATTACAATGCTAAATGAATCCACGACTAAACCGACTCGGTTTTCTTCTCGGGAAACGCTTCGCTGGAACCGCCGTTTGTCATTTGCTTTATTATTACTGCGGTAGAGAGGGTGAATGGCATAATATTGCAAATGCCAGCAGTGGTTTGGAGTATCGTCTATATTGTGGAGTGGATATAGGTATTAACTTCTCTAAGTCATTACTCTTCTAGAAGCTCATCTTGTTTTGAGCTGTTTCAGTTTTACGTATTTTGTTCAATACGGTATGGAGTTCTAGCAACTTTCTGATCAATATGTTTCGTTCGTTGTTCAATATAAAGTCGTACAATCAACAAAAGTACTATCATGCTATCTTATGCTGTCGAAAATTGGTCATTGTTCAATCTAGAATCAAGAACTACTCCTTAAATCGTGCGACTGTAGATGCGCTGTTTGAGAGCGAAAGAAAAGTTACCATTGAGAAAGGGAAGCAGAGAGAAATAATACATTTGATGACCGCCACCAGGGATGTGCTAGAAAAGGAGCAGCCGAGAAAGGTAATGCTGCATGAAACATCTAACATAAACATAGCTGAAAGATATTCTATAGAATCGCGATTAAACGGCTGCGGCGGGAGATGCTGATGTTGAAATGCAGACCGAAAAACGCTCGCCGATAAATCGAACCAAACGGAATCATAAGAGCAAATCACAACTCCTCGCATTTTCGACTACTGCTTGTCCAGATACGGTTGTACGAAAACATGCAGAGCCCTCTGATATATGTATGTACATATTGATATGTAAATCATCAGAAATGGCCTAAGAAAAATATTCGGGCAATTAGATGGTGTGTTACCAAAAGTAGTGGTTTTCAACACCAACATTTATTTATTTACTGCTTTGCAACTTCCTCATCACGCAGCATTGAAATTAACACTGACTGATTGGAGGAATGAAGGGAAGCCCCAACCAACCAAGACCAAGGCCCTGAACTTTTGAACAAAAAACCCTTGTTAGCTGCAGCAAAACAAATTTCATTCATATCAACATCAATTTCATTCCCAAAAGCAACATTTCAACCCTAAAGTTAGTAGTAAGCCATCAACAGAAGCTATACATTTCAGAACCTTTCTTTCGACACCTTATTCCATTTCATGATAACTGAAATATTCACGGTGTCTTCTCGATTTATTGCTGGTAAATGTCTTAACTTTCAGCATTCACACCTACCTGCTAACACCATTACTTCCGACCGCCATCCGATCCTCCGTACTTCGAGTTAATTAATGTTTGCCATTTGCGTACATTATTAACATTAATAGCATACCACGCGCTTTCAGTAAGCACTTCATCCTTTAACAGCTGACTTCATTCACTGTGTGAATGTCACTTTATCTCTTCCAAATGCTACAAATACGATTCGCTCATTCGATAGTCCCCAAACTGTTCGTTTTCCCTCTAGACCGTGCGCCCCAACCAAATTACGAGAAAATGTGGGTGCGCTCGTGGCGACAGTTTTTCGGCTAAAAGCATGCACATCATTTCGCAGAAGGGATGCTAATTCCTTGTAAGTTCCTGCGTATTCGCAACCCATAAAGCTGAATTTAATCTCGCAACCAGCATAGTAGCGCCCCACATAAAGAACGATGAGTGTGCCCTACATTAAACATGCTTCGCTGCGGACCTTTCAACGCCAAAGGGAAGCTACCAAATTTATGGCTTTCGAATTGCAGAGAGCACATGTGGTGTCGTGGTCGAAATATCATGTTGACAGAGATATTTGTTTTGCCTTTTATGTCCTGCAGATAATGCATTAAATCGAATTATTAAACGGTCAAAACTCCAGCTGGGAATACGACGATGGAGCTGATGAATTTTGTACGAATGGCTGATGATAATTGAATAATGGCGACGACAAGCTTCACAGTGAAAATTGATTACAGCAGATGATGGTTTGCAGTGATGCTGCAGAAGAGGTAGGTGATGGGTTGGATGTTTTTTTTTGGTGAAAAAGTACTCATACTATTATATTGCACTAGTAAATAAATTGATGGGAAAGATTTTGCAAAATTATTATTTAATAAATAGAAGCTTCATTGCTTGTTCTATTTGTTGCCACTATTTTGTCTTTATTTCGTTGAGATTCAGGGAGATGAATTCAGAAAATTAGATCTTATATGATTCTTCTGTGGGTGTTTTTCGAATCCCTTGAAAATTTATCCCTTAAAATTTATTATGATTTGAAAAACAATGCTATTGTTTTTTTGCTAAATGCAGGAAACTTTAAACAAAAAAGTGCCCTGTCATTTGGCTGCAAGATGGCAAATATGCTGAACATTTCTCGAAAAAGCATATGATGCATCAGTACCACGGATATCAGTGCGCTAACAAGGTAAACCACGTTTCGCTAAAACTATAACTCGATGGAAAAGAAAGTGGTCGCGGCTTCGACACAGGTACGATAAACTCGTCAGTGAGTTCGGAAAACTCCGATGCTGGAGTCACCGAGCTGTATTTGACGAGTTATTTCTTCGTGAACTGTTGCAAATTCGCCTGTTGTCTTTCGAAATCATAAAGTCTCTTTGCTTCCACCAAGTCCGTCCGAAAGATCGACTTCATCATTCCAGAATTAATGGTGATATTGCAAAGCTTGCTTTCGACTTTTCCTCAAGTCGTTTTCGTGTCGATAGAGCCTAAAGACTGTGATCATGGTTCTGAGGTTGGCTCTTGCTTCCAATGAATGTAGCTGCCTCCTCCAAAAAGGAGATAGCTACGTTCGCTGAACCAATCTCGTTCCATTTACGTCTTCTTCCTGCACACCCTATGCAAAACTTCGGTTTCCATTTCCTAGGGCAATCACGCTTCAAGTGTTCTTTTTCTTGACAGTTCGATATTGTGCCATTGCCTCAGCTCTATGGCACATGCACTGCTCGTGCACTTCATGGACTCTAACGTTGCTGCAAGATGCTCGCTTTACCGATTCGTAGCTAAGATCGTAAGCTCAAGAATCCTTCAGCGTTCGTTTGTTAGCCAAACGAAGAGCTTGTTGAAGTTCTTCATCCTTTACTTCTCGAACGAAAGTGTCTATCGCCGTCTTGTCCCGATGTTCTGGATCTGAAACAGGTTGGGACAGAAATGCTATCAGCTTGATGTCGTGAGCCAAGTGCTGTAAAGTCGATCCCAGCTTCTGAGCTGTGAACGATGGACTTCCTTCTCATATCAAAAACACTCCTCTGACTTGAATATCTGGAGTTATTGTCCACCGGAACTATTTGAAGTACTTCTCTATAATACCGTGAAAGTACAGTGTAATTGCTCCAATGGCTATATTCAGCAAACGCCTCAAACTACTTTTTGCACGTGGTCCAAGAAGTTTGTCCGCCGAAAATGGGTGCCTTCAATACATTCCTGCCATTTGATTCAGTGGCTGTAGTTCTAATGGCTTTAATGCGTTGCAAATTCAATTTTAATAGATTCATTTCTTCCTCAAGCACTACCAGTTTTTGCCCTTGTTTGTCAAATTGTTTGTTTACTTCCATTAGCTGTTGGCCGTCTTTCCTAGCCCGAAGTTCCAGTCGCTCTTTAATATTCCGGACTTGCTAATCAAGCGTCTGCTCCAATTACTTCTTGCTGCATAAAACTTGTTGGTCTAGTTTCTGACCGATGTCCAGGGCTTACTGCTTTATATCGGAAGTCATTTTCCACAGGAAGCTCATCATCAGATTTTTCCCCTCGCTGTTTCGTTTTTTCTATTTCTATTTCTAAGCTGGTTTCTTCGACCGAGAATATGAACGTTTCTGGGTCTTAATCTTCCGTGCTCAAAGCCTCTTTTAGACCTGAGAGCAAAGCCATTTTTTTCCAGTCGTCAAAAGATCTGGTTTTTATCATTCTACTTTCAACTTTGCCAGTGTTAGCTCATTCATTAGCTTCAGCATTATTCTTCAGTTTAGTCCATACAACTTCTCATAAAAATCACTGTCCAAAAGTTCTGACTTCTTATTTGGTTCGGACACTACAAATGTTCACGTTTTATAGAAATGCACAGTTCGCAATTTGACTGAAAGTCATTTTTTGAATAGCAAATGCGAAAGAATCTCACTTCTGACACCTATTTTGTGGATTTCTACGGAAAACACGCTTTGCGGATTTAATATTCTCTTCGCTTACGAAATAAAACATTTCGTTTGCTAAGTGTCCTTTAAGCACATTTTTATTCAAATAAAAATTGTTACAACTAAATCGCGTACACACTTTTTTATCGCGCTTATAACACACTTCAGTTACAATTGACTCGCTTTTGAAGTACGACGCCAGGAAATACTCGATTCCCTTTATCTCGGCAAATTCGCTTTCCGAGGCTCGTTTTACAAGACTCACTTAACTAAGACATCTCGCCGGGGATATTTATATTTGGCTCGATCGATTGATTGTGATTGGATGCTTCTTGGCCCTATAAAAATCTGTTTGTGTCTTGTCTTCTAGGATTTTTATTACCTGTGATTTATGGAATTTTTCCGTTCTCTGAGATAAATGTACGAGATAGTTTGAGAAGATATTTCTCGATGTTTCTCGTTTTCCTGCCACTGGTGAAGCATCAGTGAATCTGAAGTTGTTGCTTTCAATATTGTAAGCACTTTCCGTCATATATGCTCATCTAAGACATTGAAATTTCCAGTAATCTCAGCGAGACTGAGTACACTTTTGAAATCACTAGAAATGGAAACAAATGTCTGAAGTTCTTGCGCCGCTAGGAACATATTTTTCTCAACTGCACTTAGCAGAAACTTATAGGACTAACGTTAGGCCCAAACTTGAAGAGAAATCCGACACTTGAGCAGGGACTGAGTAAATTACATCAGTGATGATAGCCTAATCGAAATGAAATCGTTTTGTTGGCGATGAGTTTTTGACATACTGAGTCTAATCACTTAAATTTTGACAGATCGTTGAAGTTTATCACTGCTTTATCACTACTATTTTGCATTTTTTTTTTAAGCTGAATCTCAATCCAGTTTTTGATTCACCCCAGTACCTCTAAACCTCACATTTTAGAAACAAGCTCCAGTTATATTGTGAACTTCTGTGATTCGTTTAAAATCCACACAATACGGATATGTTATAGAAGATAATCCTCCGTATCGTCTAAAGTACGTTGGATATTTCACGATAACACACGTTCGCTTAAAGGCTTATTTTGTATCAAGAATCGTTGCTTGATTTTAATAAGCGCTCAATTATTTTGCACTTTAGCTCTCAGAATAAATCGTTCTTTGACTAAGGTATAAGCTCGTATCTTACCCGGTCTTCACTCAAATATTTTGTTATAAGGAGATATCTAACTTTCAGAGAATATGAGATTCCATTAAGGATACTTCAAATAAAGCGAACTAAAGTGGCTAATTAGGGTCCATTCTCCTACTTCCCGTGGGTGAAGTCCACGGATACTCGTGAAGAAAGGAGATAAATTTAAAGTTGAATTAGCTACACAGCATATAGAAAAGGAAAATAAACAACAACTTAATTTATGTGTGCCGGGCCATAGATAACCGTATTACTAGAAGTTCGGAAAGAGCATACAAAAGCTCCCTGACCCTGTTACTGAATATTAAAACTTGACTAAACGTTAAATGGTGTTTTATTTTTTGTTAGTTCATTTATCAAAAATAAGAACCCTGTGCAATATGCAAGTTTGTTTGCATTGTGTATTAAATCCTTTACTTCAGACTAGATCGAAAAAGATATGCAATAAACTTGCGTTTATAAACTTGCTCTTATTCAGAACATTTTTTTGTGTGAATTCACCTTCAAAAAATATTTATTCAGCAATATACAGCTCACTTTAAGTCTTTCAGTTCCACTTTCCATAGACTCGTTAGATGTCTTTTAAGAGAAGTTGGAAAAGTTTCTTACGGCTCAGTAAATGATTTTCATTGGGGGCGAAGGACAAGATGACGGCGTGCAAGTTCTTATATGTTGTCGCAGAATCAAGAAAACATTTCATATTACTATTGTGTTATATTTCGGAGAATATGAAAGACTTGCTTTAAGTAGTTTGACCCACGGTGTAAAGAGAAAACTTTTACGATAACACTCTTCAACGTGTTATATTGAAATTACTTTTTGGATGGGCTAGTAACAGTTAGCAGTTGTTGATATATTATTTTTCTATGTTTTTTATTTATATTATTTTCAACACAGGGATGATTTCAGGGTTAATATTGTTTATTCAGTTGCTTTCAGGAATTCTAAGAATGTAATCCTTGATTAAAACATGATTAAAAGTTGCTTTCTGTGTGTTTTTCATTCGATTAATTTGGTTTGCCAATGTAATAATGAAATCCACTCCTTTTTCAACACTTTCATAACGACTCTTCATTGTGAAACTCTTTTCTAATTACCATTTTATTGGGCAAAATAAAAATGTCATCTAAATTTAAATTAATTTAATCAACAAAGTATTATCTTTTCGGTGGATCTCTCACAACGTTTGCCTGGTATTGGGAAAAACAGCTTCATCGTCATAGCCAGCCACAACTGTCAACACCAAACTGCCCGTCTTAAGCCATGACCTCCTAGTATTTTCCTTCTATGAGATGAACGATGCCTCCTTATTTGTTAAAACTTACTAAGGTGTACCAATTCAAGTAGTTCCCCTCCAATTTGACAATTGCCTAAAAAATATTTGTTAAACACTGGATTTCGAGTTTTGTACTTTCAGTCACAAGTCGAATGATGAGAAAATAGAAGCTGATTACATTGAAAAGAAGCTTCTGATTCATATTCTGTCTACGGATCCTCCTTTTGCTTAGACTTATTTATTATTGAATCATCAACAGCACGCACACCTATCTGCTTTTGAAATCACAATATTAACAGAACAATTTCCAACAACTTAAACTTTCCAGTTGGATCTCAGCTTGCATTTAACAATTTCTTAATATTAACTCTTCAATTGAACTTCGGAAAAATCGGTCCAGTTTTTCCTAAAAAAACCAATTATTACTTACGTAAAGTCGTCTGCATTAGCTATAGAAAGTGCAGATATTGTTTTAATTTCTCAAGACAAATCAAGAGCGTTTAAGACTTAACAGATAAATCTATGATTGATTAACAAATTAACGAATGTTATTTAATTGTTTGGATAGAAACTTTATCTAATTTATTTCAAGAAAAAACCCTATAGCTTCTTCCCACATTGGGCGCATAAAATTTTATTGGGTTTTTCGGACATGTTTTAATTAACAATACTACGATTTTGCAAGATTAGAGCTTCTTGAGCATTTTCGGTATTCCGAAGATTGTTTCAATTCTCTTGTAGTAATTTTGATAAATGTTATTGTCATTTCGCGCATAAGATTATGGAATGGAATTCTTCCTTTTTTCATGAAATACAACAGGTAACTCATTTTTGTTTGCTCCATAATACCTTTTTTATAGATAGAAAGCAAGAATAATCCGTGAATAGAATCAATAGCAACACAAAGGTAAATAAAACATGAGCTCCACACTCGGCAGCAACACAACCGTATAGAAATTTGATATCAACATAAAGTTTAACCTTGCAATCTTAGGCTATACATGACACACTGTCTGAAGCATAATAGAATAATATAACAGAACAGGTAATGTTGATAAAAACAAAGGAAGTGGGTTTAAATGAACACGAGATGTGTAAGCTTTGAAGGTCTTCCAGTTTTATGGGAAAGATTGTCAGGTTTGTCTTGCATCAGTATACAAAGGATGCAATGCCTAACAGGCAAATGTACTAGAATGGATTCTTGAAGAATACATTGAAATGACATATAGATAGTGACAAAATATAGCAAATAGATACAATGTAACTGTGATTCAGCACAAATGATGGTATCTAAGAAAGCGGTGGATGGTTTGTAAAAGGGGAACACTATGAAATCCATAAAAATAAAATCCAAAAATACGAAAATCATTAGTTTTAGAAAATTCACAATTTCGACATCCATTTTCTGGTATCTATAGTTACCAAACTTGAAAATATGAAACACACTTGCACAGTATTCACTATAGTAAAACTTTCTAGAATTTGAAGATTTGGATTTGGAGACCATCCAACTCAGAATTTGTTCATTTGTCTGTTATTAAACTTATGTTTGCAAGTAACAAAATATTGGAAATGTTTTTGCGGGATGATTAAAATTGAACAACTTTTTATTAACATTAAAAATTTTAATCTACATTGAAAATTCTATTTCGACAAAGTGGTTTCGAAAGTATGCACTGCTTCTCATCAGACACCAGCACACAGTGCATACTTGACTGGCGTGACCACTTGCAGGTGAAAATCATTACATTTTTATTTATGCTAGTTGTAACAAATTTTAACATCTCCGACTTATATCCATGGATATAATTTTACTTAGTAAAGGTAATTGAATTTGATCACGGTTCCCTTCTTGTCTATAAATCAGCATAGACAACGTATATCATTTCTACAGCATCGAAGCCGAGCATATTGAAACGGGAAACTTCGATCGTTTTGCGGAATCAGCCTCCGAAAGCAGAATCAAATTGGAAATGTTTTTGCGGGATGATTAAAATTGAACAACTTTTTATTAACATTAAAAATTTTAATCTACATTGAAAATTCTATTTTGACAAAGTGGTTTCGAAAGTATGCACTGCTTCTCATCAGGCACTGCTTCTCGTTGGCTTTGCAGTGGAAGCTACTTCATGGGATAGCAAACATATAACAAAGTACGTTCCTGGCGAGAAAATACAGTACCATACGTATTTTGTTACAGAGGATAAAAAACCTGAACATATTTATCCAAGTTTTCTATGGTCTTGCATCAGAGAAACTTAAGGACGATCTTAAGGCACAAGGTTTTCACTCACTGGAAGTTTTTTTCCGCAAACTGAGGATTGGGTCTTCAAAATTCGTAAGGGTCTTCCTCTAGAAAACAAGAATTTTTTTTTATAATATTACAGTAGTATGTCAACTCATCAGCAAAGTTGAGGCACCGAGACCCCGAGGAGGCCAATTGCTTACTGTAGCGGTGGAGATCCGGCTTTTTATGGGCGACGCCCTAAAATTCTAAGCATTTAAGGAAGACGTATGCATAGCGATCGAAAGCCAAGTCCCATGCAGCAATCTAAACTGCCAGACCACTTCCCAACATACTATCTACTATCATCATACTATCTACTATCAACATTTCCAGCTTCCAAAAATACAATAACATGCATTAATGTCCATTCTCGAACAAATGTCGACTCTCACTTGGAAAATTGGAAAGCTAATGCAGCTTTTATATGACTATAAGGTTGATAACGTGTTAATCCAGGAAACATTCTTAAAACCAGTTGTTCGCCTCCATATTTCTAAATACATTGGTGAGAAGAAGCATCAATAATTTCCACATGATCCATTGAAATCGTGGCACTTTCTGCGTGTATCCGCCTAGAAAAATAGCTTGACGCAGAACCGAGTGAACTTTTTGAGCATGATAGTGCTGTATTTTTCACTGGAGGTCTAAATGCCCATGAATGCCACTAGTGAGACCTGAGAAGCAACCAAGCTGGAATTGAGTTACAAAGGTTCATCATAAAAAATGGCATAAGCCTGCGTCCCTCCGAGGAACTCACACACTCTGGCACAGTTTATAGCCATATGCTTGACGAAGGATTGTCAAAAACTTCCATTACAATCTATGGCTTACTGTCCTTGATGAACTCCTATCCGACTACAAGCTGGCTTTCTTCATCATAGAAGAAGTAATTAATGACGAGCTTCTTTGAATGATGAAGAAACCAAACTGAAATGCTTTCCGGGACGCAATGGCGAAACAATGTTTCGAACAAATACTCCGAACCGCCGTCGACATAAAGATAGTAATCAGCACATTGTCAGCCAAAATCAAGCAGGCAAAAGAGGCCAACACGATTCAAATATGTTGATAAGCCTCTAACGCTCAAACACGAGATTCTCAATTCAGACCAATTGACTTCGAACAGATCAAACAAGTAGTCAGTGGGTTAGAAAAACAAGAATCACCTAGGCCAGATTCTAACATTAACGATTTTTTGAAATATATTTCCGACAACATAGACCTTGAAACCAAAGACCCTCACTTTCCACAAAACTGTCGACCAATAAGTCTTCTGTCCTCTTTGGAAAAAATGGTAAGCATCTTCTTCTGAGCTCACTAAATGAGACAGTTTGGCAACGGACAGCTAAATACTGGGGACTAATATTTGACAATAGACTCTCATGAGCTACAAAAAAAGAGGCAAACAATTAATGTTGAACTGAGTAGACTTCAATCAATGACCAGTCTAGACAAACTGAACATGGCTAATAAGACGCTACTCTATAAACAAACAATATGTGACTTACGCAAGCATTGCGTACCATCAGACTTGGAAGACAAACAGACATCAACTACAGATCTGTAAAAACCTCGCTCTGAGAAAAATATTTAGAATTCCATGGCATAGCATAAGAACTAATAAATAGCATGGAAAGAACGGTATTGTGCAATATTTGCCAGATGGAAGAGAATGGCAGGGAGTGAAGGATTTACCAGCGGCTGGCACCTAAGAAGAACCAAAATCAAAATAACACTTATCATATGCAAAAGTGTGAAAAGTATACTGTCAAATGGCAGGTGAGAATGTATGTATTAGCTGATAGATGAGAGTGTGTTGGCGTGCGTATAATCCCATCAAGAAACAGTAAACGCAGCGAACATTCGCTGTCAACAAACGAAATTCTTTGTAGTGGATTGCATAAAAGTGTCGGAGCTCAGAACAGAGAGATCTCAGGAAATGAAACAAGCGTATACAGATTCGAAATTTAATGAACCAATTTTACTACAAAGGTAAAATCTAGAAATAGAACAAATCGAGAAAATTGCTACCTCAGATATTCCCCTTGGTTTCCCCGATACTATAGTTCTACGAGCTTTTTTTTGCTGAGTTACTAACTGTCAAACTCGCGTATACATGGCCTACTATCTTTCTCTATACATCTCTTTCTCTATCTCACTCTATCTTTCTGTTCGCGGAGGAAGTTAATGTCAAATTCCCTTACTACTACTAACGACCAGCCTTGGGCAAATTGCTTCAATTCTCAATGCCATTTTCATTTCCTTATATCTCTCTCTTCTGAGTGTCGGAGTTATTCCTTTCACTCGCCAAATGGTATCAAAAGTAGTATTCCGCGTTAACTACCTTATCACTTACCATTTTAATACTCAGAACAGGTTTTCAGAAAATCAATATTGCATAAATTGTCATTTGTTAAAATAGTTTCTTTGGCGAAGCACATGTACCATTGCCTAGTAGTCCGGGGAAATCTAACATGGTGCTTCGGAAAAATTAGGGGAAAGCTGAATTTTGGTGTAAACCTTGGTACTGGCGTGTTGAACAAAATGTCAAAAGTCCCCATCGATCCGAGTGCTGCGTCACTTTTTATACAAGGTCAAAGGTCACCAAAAGTGACCTTTCCAAAATATCTCAGTAACGGTTACGTCTTCAGAAAAACAATGTATGACGAATTTGTAGCTTAAACAATTTCCAAGAAAAAAGATTATATAACTTTTTCCTGTTACCATAACCGTTTTTGAGATATATTGATCTAAACATTTGTAACTAAGAGCATCCTCTTTCTCAGGGCATGTAAATATTATCCGATTTTGATTACGACTTGGCATGTTTGTGAGTTTGTTTTTCTATGTTTAAGAGGCGCATGAAAAAAAACATGTAAATAAACTTAACAACCATACTCCAGGGTAGATGGAAAAGCGTGCTCCGAAAAGTTTCCCCATCCCCCTTTGCCATGAAATGGTATCCCTGAGCATCCATCCCAAATCTTCAGAAATGGGCTCGTTGCCTACTCTTTGCGCACTGTTAAACAAGATAAGATCACTTTTTATCCTGCAAATTGTCTATAATTGAAATCGTGAGACTAGCCCTACACACAAATCCTACCTACACCATACCCACCCCCGCAAACGAACCATCCCGAAATAGCCGGTTTTTTAGTTTTTTCTTCCATACCGTCTTATCCCATGAACGATCAGGGCAAGGTCAAGTAATTTCAGGTGCAAATTGGTTTCGAAACGTGTCATGTCCCTTTGGCGCTACGTAGTCATCACAGGATTGGTAAAAAACTGATTATTAGGGGATAGTCTGCAGCGGGTTGAGCCCCAATAATGTCAAGAATGAGCGTTTACAGAATTATGCCATGTTTTTATCTTGCTTTTTCATACTCCTAGCGCCGTGATATGTTACAAAACCTAGTTTCACTTGCAATGTTGTTGTCTTGCTCTGCTTCTTCGTGGAAAATCCCATACGAATGATGCAGCAATACAGTTTATTTCCGAAAAGAGAGTAGCGAGCAGACGTCCCTACAAGTTATATGGCAAAGGGGGGCGGGGGGTGGTGGTAACTTTTCGGAGCACCCTTTTCCATCTACCCTGGAGTATGGTAGATAAGTTTGTTTACTTGTTTTTTTTATGCGCCTCTTAAACATAAAAAAACAAACTCACAAACTTTCCAAGTCGTAATCAAAATCGGATAATATTTACATGCCCTGAGAAAGAGGATGCTGTTAGTATCAAATGTTTAGATCAAAATATCTCAAAAACGGTTATGATTACAGGAAAAAGTTATATAATCTTTTTTGTTGGAAATTGTTTAAGCTACAAATTCGTCATACATTGTTTTTCTGAAGACGTGACCGTTACTGAGATATTTAGGAAAGGTCACTTTTGGTGACCTTTGACCCCGTATAAAAAGTGACGCAGCACTCGGATTGATGGGGACTTTTGACATTTTGTTCAACACACCAGTACCAAGGTTCACACCAAAATTCAGCTTTCCCCTAATTTTTCCGAAGTTTCGCCTTTTTTATGTAGGATTTCACTGGGCTATAGTGGGAATGAGAAATGTCTCTGATCGTTTAAAAGGGGCGTGTCTTATCTTGGCGGGGTACTTTCTGTCTTTTTTCAACTTGGACTTGGATGTTGCTATCTACCTGTCGCAATCAGTGGGGAAATATCGCAAATTTCTTTCTGAGCTATAGATAGTATTTAAGCTATGTCCATGATATTTTAGCAATACGGTCATACACACAGAATTGAGGATTGTCTCGATCGACATATACTTGGGGACAAAAAGGCACAATAAAAACATTCAAGTCATTTAAATGACTAGACGGACATCCTAACCGTAACACGGAGGAATTGAAATATATTACCAATTGACCTAGTGACCGATATTCTAGCCTGCGACAACTAATGGTATGGTGCGAAATATCTACGGGATACTTTTGTGTTTAGATAAGGAGTGAGGTGGACTGAAGGAGACGCCCACACAGGGGAAGGAAGTCAAAATGCCGAAACCACAAACTTTAAGCATTATTTATATCCCTTGCAAAATTTATATCCCTTGCAAAAGGGCTGAAATAACACGGAAATTTGAAGACATCTTGATTCGAGATGATTTCAAGCATCTAATTGGAGAGTTATTCATACTTAATGAAAAACGGTACAATGGCCAATATAATTCAATATTGGGTTTAAATAAGTCTTCATAGGTATTATTAATGTGAAGTGCTGGCTAATGGATCAAAAACACTGTGGACGTTTGCATTGGAAATTATGACGGAAAACACTGTTGACGTTTCGACTGTCTAACCCATTTCTAACCTCGCAAAGTGACAGGGGAACATCGGAATCGGAACGTCAGAGCTGGAACGGCCGAGATTGAAAGGTACTGCCAGCCGTGCGCGAGGTGCAATGTCCTGAGACAATTACAACGGCCTGATACAAGTGCAACCAACGGAGCACCTAGGGAATCCCGCTGGTTGACGGGATGCAGTGAAGCTTGGAACGAGGTGGCTCAGCTAGCAGGGGCAGTGAGGTAGTAGAAATGGAGTGGACATGCCCATAAGATTTACATTGAAGGGGATGGTAGTACATTTTTGTCTGCTCATTGTCAAATCGGGTCAAATCCAAGTAGTTCCCCTCCAATTTGACAATTAGATTATAATGGCGGAAAGGCAACTTTAACATGTTTTGTGCGCGAGAGGATTGAAGGGGCTAGTGGTGGAAAGTTATACCGTCCGTGTCCACGGGCTGAGCAGGGGTCTCTTTTGGATCTGACTAGTGAGTGGAATAGACGTGTGGTTGATTACCTGGAGAAGACTTTCTTTTCTTGATATCTAACGAGCGGCGAATCGAGCGAAGCATGGCGAAAGAGTTTTAATCCGGAATGTGGCGGCTAGAAGATTGGGAACGAGGAAACGAGGAAAATCTAGTTGAAGAAAACACCATCGGTAGCAGGTTCCAGAGTACCGAACGAGTAGCAGGAACGGAAAAGGGCCCCAACGCGGGAGCAACTAAATTTAAGGTAGCGTATTTTTCCAATTTTTAGATTAAGTGAAGGTTAGCTGGTAAGCGAACGAATTAGAGCTGTGAAAAAGTTCCTTTTCACCGTGCATTAAAACAAATAGTTGGAAACGATTGTCAGAAAGTTAATTACTATAATTAGATCCGATTATCAAGAAAGTGTCAAGCGTTGCTGTAAAGATCCATTCGACCCGTCCATTTTTCTCGCTTCCGGCGACTGGATAGTGTTAGTCTCGGGGTGGAAGCGAGTGGCATCCACCCACCCCGTCTCCGGCGAGCATCGGCCCCCGGGACTGACTCCCGGAATTCCGTTCGGAATAAAAGGGCTTTGATAACTAAAAGATACGGTTACCGGCAACAAATTTGAATAATACAATTACTGTATCAAGCTGTTTACTGTTATAGCCTAATCAATGGAGAAGTTGTACCTTTTCTATTCTGCATAATAAACAAGAAAACAAAGCAAGCTCACAATGCATTTTTCTATGAATAATGCCAATTAGAAGTCCTGTGAGAAAGCTAGCGTATATATGCTCCAATACTTTCTAAGCGGAGAATATTTCATGTGGGAATATGGATCATTTTGCGGATTAACCTTCCGAAAGCATTATCACACAGGATTATTTTGTTTGCGAGACTATCAAAAATTGAATTTTAAATAAGTGGTTTTGAAAGTTTGCACCGTTTCTCATCAGACAATTTTAGGTAGATTTGACCAAGGGTGTCTTGCTATAAATCAACCAAACTAATTTTCCCTAAAATAAATCATTTACAGATATGTAATTAATTCATTGAGCTTTACAGTTCGTTTTATTGTGCTCAGATTATATTTTTTTACTTTGTTTTGATTAAATCAAATAAATAATCATATTTAAGTTTACGTGGTTACTCCGATTTTCGTTTGCAGATTAACAACAATTGCCAAACCCGAATTTCCGTGTCGCTATTATCTGTTTGTCTGTCATGTTCTGCAAATTATACTCAGCATATTAGACAACAGCTAAGAACACGGAGAGAAAAGTGTAATGAAATTATACAAAATTTGCAATTAATTTTATTGCAATAGTAGTAGTTTTTTGCCCCATTACCTTTGTAATCAATTGCACTACACATTTTACTACTTTGTTGTGAATTATGTATACAAGAATGTCTCTACTACAGCGCAATGAACATGTGTGAGTTGTAGTATGTAGTGGAATTGACTATTATTTGAAGGAAAATAGTAAATTTTCATCAAATTTGTAATAACATTCATGTTTTCACATCGAATTTTCGGAATAGTAAATTTTATTATCCACTGTAGTAAAAATCATTGCCGAAATTTCTCTCCGTGAACATCATTTATCTATCTATATATATGCATGGACATGTTCAATATTGATATGACGATTATATGGGTGCAAGAAAAATTAATGAAAGAGTCTCAGTCTAATTGCAAAACTTTATCTTCCATACTTCCGATGATCTGCGCAATAAGAATTTAATTTCACGTGTTTGAGCAAACTGAACAAATTAGAAACTTGGCAAAAACAAACAAATCTACTATTCAAATAAAAACTTTTAACAAAGCAAGATCTGCGAACTGCATTCACAAGAAAAACTATGCATGGTCAGCTAATGAAAAAAAAACTAACCTAACCTAAATAGGGTTTTTGTTCCGTAACGCCACTGATTCCTTCGCCCAAAGCTTCAAGTATTCTTGGCGTGAAATTAAAATTTTTCTCTTAATCCAGTCTACAAACCATTTACACGTTGTAAAGAAGAGGCAAGAAACTTGTGCAGGATTTGTATGGAACTATCACACAACCATGTAAACATTGCAAAAACGGAACGAATGTAGAATGTACAAGTGCAATGAGAGTAAAAACTTATCTTTTTCGTAATAAAACGGCAAGCGTGGTCCCGAAAGAATTCCAAATCGCTGCTTCTATCGGAAACGCAATCTACCGGAAAGCTGAAACCAAGTTGTGTTCGTCTTTTAATTTGAATTCGTGCAAGTGATAATTCATCCTTTCGGTTGGTCTTTTAATCGCTAGCATCACTGCAGCGGAAATGGTC
Source organism: Nemotelus nigrinus (assembly GCA_947369275.1). Lineage (NCBI taxonomy): Eukaryota > Metazoa > Arthropoda > Insecta > Diptera > Stratiomyidae > Nemotelus > Nemotelus nigrinus. Next base: position 188,214,995 of record OX376372.1, on the reverse strand, counting down.
TTGGAGTTGCAACAAACTCAAATGTAATTTGTAATTGAAATCTATGAATCTCGTCGTTTTGTAAATGGCGGCTTGCAATGCATCTTGCATCCAGGTCAGTCACAGTCACTAACTTCTCAACAGATTTCAGATGCAATAAAAGTCAAACACATCTCTCTTTGTTCCCTTTTCTGTAGAGCTGAAAAATCCTATTCAATGCGAAAAGTTTAAATATTAATTATGATCTTGTCATTAAAAAAAAAGTTTTGTAAAGCTGGCAACACTAAGAACGCAGCTTCATTTCACATCCATACGCCAAAACCTAGCAAACTTTCGCTGAGTATATCTCCCAGTTGTCTTGAACTAAATTTTTTGTGACCATGGGATGATTTTCTGTTTCCTTTTTCTTCAATTACTTCTTGCTACCTTTCACTAAAGCTCTACGTAATGCAACGAATGCAATTAAAGTTTTGTTTTTAGCTGCCAGAAACTTTTTTAGCTCCGCATCTAAACGGACGAATACTCAAACAAAGATAAAAACAAAACTCGACCATTCGTTGGGTCAAGTCCTGTGACTTTGCTTGAATCCGTTAATTTTTGTGTTTTATAAACATCCTCGAAATGGTAAACACAATGTGAAATTTCCTCGAGGCATTGCGAGCCAAATAGTTAAATTGGGTCATGTCATGCCCGTCAGTCCGTTGGCTGGCCAACAGTTATTCAAAGTTTACGTTCGTATTATGTTATTTGGCCAAAAGACCGGCATGGCCATGGTCAGTCCGATCTTATGGCAGTTGACGCTGAAATGCAATTTCGAAACGGAAAGTTCAAACCGCCACTTATTGGTCGTTTTGCTGGTTAAAATATTTACAGGCGTGATGGAAATTTAGTTCTGCTGCTGAAACGACGAGTTTAGTTGCAGGAGGGATGGATGTGGTCAAAAAGCAATTAAATGAGCTTTAAATGTGTTATGGGGGTACTTGGTGGTATTCTAGAGATGACACTTTATTGCTAATGACATTGCAGCGTAAGGAATTATTTATGATATTACTGTAGTGAAATGTATGTTAATGTGATTAAATATGTAAAATGAAGCATTATTTGCGTAGCAGATTAAAATCTCTGGAATTTAGGTTAAATTTTCCCAAATAAATTGAAGACTTTAACATTAGCCCCTAACACCGGAGTTTTAAATAAATATATGAATTTGAATGCGTAAAGTGTATGAATTGTACATTCTTAACCTAGCTTAAAGTATAATTAGCTATAATAACTTAAAATAATTATAACTAACCTAACCAAATTAGACCTAAAACTTACTGGGGAAAATACATGTAACTGCTAAAAAAAATCGATTATTTTTATTACATCAAAATGTTCGAAATGCTCTTAAAATATACCAAAAAAAGTTTTGAAGCGATATTCGTATCTGTTCTCAAGCTATAGTCAGTTATAGGCAACGCGGCGTTCCCCAGCAGGTCGAGCATACCTGCCGGGTGTCCCTGCCTACTTTCTTTTCGGTGCTATGGGCAGTTTTCTAATTGTGTATACCTCCCACATTCTAATAAATCTGAAATTCTAAGAAAATATAGATACAGATGTACATTTACACTTGTATATTTTTATAATATATAAAGGGTTATAAACCGTTAGATTGCCGGCTTGAAAATAGTTGAAATATCCGCTTACATAGCCGCTGGGATGTTCATCAAAGGCCATACATTCCTCTTACACCTAATGAATGATTTAGGTATCGAAATAAGCCCCACCTTATTTAGTTATGTCAAAGGAGCCGCCAACGACAGGATAGAACGATAGAACTGTCGAAGTCTTTTCAGCTCAAAAGAAGCCCGAAATGCTTGCCGTGACCTTCTAATGCACCAAAATAATATTCATGAGGAGGCTGAAGGGCTGCTGTATGGACCTGGAATTGCTGACTTACGAGAAAGTTATAAAAATTATAGTCAATGATTTTTATCTAACGCAAACTTTAAACACGTTTTTCTCAAAGTAGTACTTATTCAATTTCCGTACAAAATATCTCAAAAAATCGGTCCGATCTGGCTCAAATTTATACCTCATCTACAAAACAGTATTATCTAATCGTTGAATCTACATAATATTGTAATTTCGGAAAAATAATTTGTATATTAATGTTTAAAACGTGATTTTTTTTGAAAAATAATTCATTTTGTGTTTTAATCCAAAATTAATGTAAAAATTTATTTTTTTTGTACATTTTATTGGTTCACCTATGAATTATATATCTCATTAGCATATTATTTTTCTCTGAACGTTGCAAGTTCCCCGGAAAAGGCGTTAAGTTGCACGAGGCAGTTTTTGATGTGTTTTTTTCATTTGCTCGCATCGCCGCCATATTGTGTTAAAAAATTATTAAAAAAATATTTTCATTTACTGTAAGACATGTCAATTTGATAATTTCTTCCTTGAAAAACAAAGCAGCGGGACATACCAGATTCTTTTCTGACGAAAAATGTTAACCGTCGATGCAAAAATTAATCGGAGAAACGATCGATGGCATGCTCACGACCTGTTGTCACTAGAACGAAATTTCCGGCCATTGCCCATGTCTTGAGTGGCGTGTCTAGTGAGGGGGATGCAATGCCACCACATTTCTTCCAAAAAGGAGAAACTGTGACCAAAGAAGTATATTTGAGAGTTTTGAAAAATATAGTGAAGCCATGGATAGAAGATGTTGCGTCTGGAATACCATACGTGCTCCAGCGGGACGAAGCTCCAGCTCACACAAGCCATTTAGTCCAAAACTGGCTCTCGGAGAATTTTGACATGTTCTGGCCTAAGGAATTTTGGCCTCCAAATAGTCCAGATTTAGATCCTTTGAACTATTTACGTATGGAGCGTGATTGAAAGTGTTACCAACAAGTCTCGACATCCAAATGTGACATCATTAATGACCGCCGTTGGGGCAGCGTTCGCCAATATTAACAGCGCGAAATTGCAGAGGGCGTGCGAGCACTTCAGACCGCGAATGGTGGCCGTGATTGAAGCTGATGGAGGCTACATTGAATAATTACAATGTCAATAGATGCAAAAAATGCCATGTAAGACGTTTTTGTACTTAAACTTCATTTTTCAATAAATAATACGATGTGAAGGATGTTCATTGATTTGTCAGGATGTTGATGACGCACCCAGTAATTGTCTTTTATGACATAAGTGGCACTGGCCATATCTATTGGGCACCCAGAGGGCAGACGGTTCTCCAAGCTTCCGAGAAAGAAGCCTTGAAAGCTCTCCGTCAACCAGTTAGGAGTGAACCAGTTAAGATGTGGGCCGATATCTCGCGGATTCGCTACCATTATTGGACTAACTCTGTCTAACAATATATTTCTGGCACGCTCTCTGTAGTCACCTGACTTAGCGTCATGTAGCTTTTTTATTGGCAAATTTTGAGTTTGTGCTGAAAGAAATGAAATTCGGGTCAATTGCCATGATTGATTGATTTATTGATAAAAGATTTTATTTCATTTTAGTTGTAAATTCTTAGCCTAGCTTAAAGTATAATTAGCTATGATAATTTAAAGTCTAGCGGCTATACTATTTTGGCCTGCTGGCTCTTATGTTTATTTTTTTTTGTCAATTGCCATGCTGAGTTTTCAGGTAGTCTGATCTAAAAATAATTATTTTGTGAAAATAATCTGCTGACTAGATTTATCTAACGTACCTGAAAAGATTAGAATAAAAAGCCTATTGAATTAAACTTAATAAAAAAGTAAGAGAGTATTTAGGTTTTTATTTTTATTTTTATGCATTCTTACATCTTTGCGGTATTTTCTGCCCTCTTTCATTGAATGTTTGCATCAAATGTTTTCTAGTTTTTGTACGTTTTTAGTCTAGATTTTAGTAGGGTTAAATAAATTGCTTCAAGAAACCAACACCTTTATAAGTTTGAGGCAAAAAAGGATTCAATTCATCGAAAATCTAAGCGCTTTTTTCATATTATTTTGTAAAAATTTATGTTTATTTGGGTGCTATTCTTAACAAAATTTCAAGATACTCATTCGTTAACATAAACTGGCTTGATATAACAATGAGTTTCATAATAAGTGGAAAATGAATCTAACCCTCGAAGGTCACACTGGGTCTAGAAGACCCATACCTCAACTTTGCTCACCAATATCGTTCAGTAAAATTTAAATTTGGCCGTTAGTATTCCATCTGTCGGTAGATTGAAGTATTAACTATGGTTTTATATACATCCCATGTATAGCATAACGCTCAGTTGTTATTGAGCGTCGTTCAGAGTTGGTGCAGGGTCATATTGACCCTGTTGTGACCTTTGCTTTATTTTGATTAAAATAAAATTTAGTAATTATCCCCATTACAATTAATTTTTTATTCAAGTTAAAGTGTGAAGTGTGGCCACATAAAGTTTCATTTGTAATGATTGGATAATAAACTGGAATAATGGCGTATAATTTACGTTCACGAGTTAAAATATACTTCTGCATGATTATTCGGAGATCTTTGTCGGCGACGCTACTGATGAAGAAGACAATTCGTCAGTGCAATCAAAGATTGATATATCAAGTTCAGATTACAGTGAAGCCGAGGATGAGGAAAATCAAACTTTGAACCAACGTTTGTTGGAGCAGCAACAGCGAGGTCGACCAAAAACTGTATTACGCAGTAAAAATAAAAGAAAATGGAGTACTACTGAGCGAACAAGAACATCTAGTAAGCACGTGCTCCACCTTTTATATACACACATTTATAACAGAGATGGTATTATTTTATAATAAAACAAAAGGAGGCACAGACGTTTTTGATAAGCTTTGTCATGCGTACACAACTGCCCGAGCAACAAACCGTTGGTCTATGCGTTTTTTCTGCGACATGCTTGATCAAGAGCAAGTAAATGCAAGAGTTTTCTATTTATGTCAAAATATTCAAGCTAACAGTCGTAAGATTGAACTCTGCTACAACTGCTATAAAGCAACTTGTGATGCATTTGGTTACTTCGTATCTACAAGAGAAGCTGAAAAATGCAAACTTGCGTAGAGAAATACGTAGAAGTATAGAACTGTTTCTATATGTACAATGTCCAGCATATCCGGAAGGTAGACCGCAATCGGCTAAGAGAGCAATATGTTCACTTTGCCCTTACAAAAAGGTAGGAAAACAAAAATGCAGTGTATCAGTTACTTGCGCCCAATGTGTGACGATCATCGCTTTTATATGTGCAACGACTGTGCTGGAGATTCATAAAAAAATATTTTTTATAAAATATAATATAATAATTAAAGCATTTAAATGCATAAATAATACATCTATTTAAATGCATAATTAAAAATCACCGATTTTTGTTGTTTGAAAAGACTCCTTCCATCGCCTTGCGAAATAAATACATTTTTTTAATGCTTCCTATTCAAATTTTTTCCTCCAATTTCATTGCTATTCAGGAAGATAATTATAAATTTTCATGCAAAAATATTAAGAATTAAAAAAACAAATGTTTTTTTTGTAAAATGCGCTAAAATGAAAAAAATAATTTTTTATGCGAGCTTCTTAAAAATTTTTGCGAGCTACATATATTCAACTTATTATTTGCAAAATTTGATTGAAAAACGTTAAAATTATGTTTAAATTTTTGAGACTATTGGTTGATATGGATCCAAATGGCGAAAAAACAAAAGTTGATACCGGGTCAAATTGACCCAGAGTTACCTCCTTGATGGAAAAAATAGGTGTGACCTTCGAGGGTTAAAGTTATTTTTTTTTATAAAAACAAGTTTAAATACAAGTGTTCAAAATATAATAAAATTTGACCGTATTCTAACATTTCCCTACTCACATGCACACATATTTCAATGAATTGCTTCAGTTTGTTTAAAATTTGATTAGAAGTATTTTAAAATGCCCAAACTAAACTAAACTCGATACAATCTCATTAGCACTAATGAAAGCCCATTGCGTCTGAATGCTTTCATATCCATGCACCTGACTAATTGGCTTTTAGACTTGCCACTAAGATAGAATAGAAATCCATTAAAGAGTTTTCCTTGTTCCGTATCAAAGCTAATTCATGCCTTGAATATCATCTCTTCAAACAATTGATAGTCTACGGATGAGCCTTCGAAAGCGAATTATCATTCAAAAAGTTTCACATGAGCTAGCAGTGATACTGTTGCAAGCTAGGTAATTGGATAAGATATCGCCATATAATGGTGTATGGGTGTATAGTTGTGTATGAGTAATTAAGCTTGTTAAAAATTGTTGATTCATTGGTAAAGTTTTCATATACTAGTTGAAAGCGATGTTTCATTAATTTGCTAATGGAATTCTTAAATAACTAGGTGCGCCTAATATGACTTTTCAACAAGTACTTATGCAGTCAAAGACGTCAAAGACGCTCAGCGGAACGTCTTACCTTTGTCATTATCCTTGAACGTAAATTAATAGGCATTTCAGTGTGCGCGTCTAAGTAGTAGACAACAAATCAAGCCATCCATTGAATGAATAGTGTGGAAGATGTCAAAAGAAGATGGATGAGAATGAGTTCTAAGCACTAACCTATTCAATTGGCATCAGACCCAACGTCGAAGTTTTAGTCGGAAACTCTGTTTGACGTCACTTTTATTCGAACTCGATTCATAGAAAGTGTGAAGAAAGGCGTATAGAGACAGTACGATGTCAAGAAGTGGGATTATCTGTTCATATGTGCCTAAGGTGCATTCGAAGCGACTTAGCGTAGGCAGGTAAATAAAGGACCGAGTGCTTTTTGATTTATTTACTCAAATATCCCAAAAGCTAATCAAAGACACCAGAATATATGTGGAAAAGAAGTATTGTAAGAACATGTAAGAAGAATATTTATTAGCCAGGTGTCAGATGTGACCACGATAAGCGGATTATGTTGAGTTGATTAAGTATGTGGTATTGATATTTTTGTAGAGCTGTATCGATGTAGAGTGAAAAAAGAAAAAAAAAAGTCTAGCGCATCAGAGCCGCTAGAAAACTGAATTTCGAAGAAATTGTCTTTGAGTGACAAAAAAATGTGGAAGGACGTTACACACTTTTTTGCAGTATCCAGAGCAACAAAACCCAACTATAACATAGATGTTGAAAATGTTCAGTGCTGGCAACACTATTAAAACGAAGCAGCAATAAGTTTATCATACCAAGCTCATACTTAAATCAACTTATCCTTTGAATTTCGTCTCATCGCAGGATTTCATCGAAAGTTTCAGCGGTTAAACGTTGTTTAAGGCTGCCATCCGAAAAATTCTCAAAACTCCGAAACTTTAGAAATGGATTCCTTATCTTTATTACAAATGCTTTACATATGAGTTTGTTATTTGAAGTATCTGTTGGTGCAATATTTACGAAAATATCTGATGCTGGTAGGGAATCCAATCCCGGGATCCCGAACAGTTTTTAGTCCCTAAAATCCAGGGATTGATGTTTTATAATCCTAGGATTGATGATTTATAATCCCGGGACTATAAACCATCAATCCTAATTGAGATCCGGGATTTTAGTGGCTAAAAACTGTTCGGGATCCCGGGATCCCGGGATTCGGATCCCTGTGTTAGCAACAAAGCAAAATACTCGTGTATACTAAATCTGCTTTCGATTGAATGACTGCGCTGGAAGCTAAACGGGTGAAAAGAACTTTAGGGCTACCACCCTCAACACTTTTTAAATTTTCAAAACGTTAATATTTGTTATTAATTTTTTTGCAGGATAATTCCCATTTGCAAATCTAGTGGCACAATCGCTTGGTAAAGAGATTCCAAAAAATTACAGAAATGGTCATAGCTGGCAGCCCTCTCATGATTTTGCGAAATTCCTACGCCATTTGGTTTACATTAAGGTCCATTTACTGCATGGACTTCGTTTTGATTTCGAGACTGGACCAGAAGTTATAGGGAAAAAAGCTTTATTTTGATTGAACAAGTTTGCAAGATTTAGGAGACAAAAATCACCATAGTTGGCAACTCTATTCTAATTTTTCAACCAAATTTTCATCAAATGTTGTCTGAAGTAAGGTCCAAATATTGTGTGAATTTAGCTAAAATGTAATAGCTGAATCGGAAGTTATAGGCCAAAAAGCAGTTTTTTTTCTCAGTGAAGATGGTACCACTACCACAGTGTTGTTTGCATTTCAAAATCACTTCTATCAGACTTTGTCCTAGTTAATACCAATATGCATTGAGAATTTCATTATGATTGGATAAGCCGGTCGTCAGTTCTCGTGAGCAGTAGTTTCGAGTGCTGAAAATAGAGGTGGTTTGGTGATGGGATGCCGTTCTTGTGCAAGTCGGAATTTTGAAAATTTCAATTTAACATTATGGAAAAAGGCTAAAATCAATGATTTGAAGTTTTTGTCGAGGGTTGTTGATTTTAAGGATTTTTTTTTCTGGAGCCTGCTGTAGTTACAGGGCTAACCGCAATGTCTTGAAAATCCACACGTGTTAAGTCTTAGTCAACATCAATACGCTCTGCGATTGTCACGATGATTTAATTCAAACCATATCATGTGGGGGTCATACAATCACGCAGCGACTAAGTTCCTGCTCGATTTAACGCGGACTGACTGCAAGCGGCTGGTAGGTGTCATAACTGGCCACTGTCTTGTAGCAGCTCATGCCATGAAAATGGGGCTCATAACCAGTGACACCTGTAGGAAGTGTCAAGAGCCGGGAGTCTCTGAAAACCAGACAACGCTGCTTCGGTGAGCCCTGGCTGGTGGATCTATCACATGTAGCGGAGCAGAGGCTGAAGGACTTACTTCAGTTCGCAAAAAAGTCCGAGGCCTTCGATGGCCGTTTGGACTGAACTTTCTTTCCCCTGGTCCATTTATCTGGTATCGCTACGGACCAAATGGGTCTATGTGTGGCCATGTGCCAGCCAGTTAAACCTAACCTAACCTAATGTTTTTGTCAGAAGTTATGGCAAATCAAAATTAGAAAAAAAATCCTGGTCTACTTTTTGTCATTCAGCGCCCACACACGGCTCAAAATTTCTAAATCTTTATCGTAGACAAGCTAAGAACATAATAAATTTTCATTCCCAATACTTTTTTTTAAACAAAAATTTACAATGCTTGGAAATAGAGGAGTACTTGAAAATTCATTAAAATGCCCGCCGCCCCCAAAGGGTTAAAGATATCTGAACTCTAGTAAGTCATGGGCCTACCCACTGTATACATCTATGTCCTCCGAAAATGTCAGCTCAATCGGATCGGCCACTCCAGAGATTGTCTCCCTTAATCATTTTGCTGATATATATATATATATATATATATATATATATATATGTATATAAATATATATATATATATACATACATATATATCATATATATATATATACATATATATATATATATATATATATATATATATATATATATATATATATATATATATATATATATATATATATATATATATATATATTTATATATATAGATATATATATATATATATATATATATATATATATATATATATATACATATATATATATATATATATATATATATATATATATATATATATATATATATATATATATATATATATATATATGTATATATATATATATATATATATATATATATATATATATATATATATATATATATATATATATATATATATACATATATATATTCTAATGGGCTAAAAAAAAATAAAACCCAGAGTAATCATCAGCCACCAGGGGATTTTGCGATCATACTGCGTATTAAAACGAATTTTTTATCAAATTCTGTAAAAAGCTACATGTGCTGTGAATGACACTGCATATTCACAGCTATATGTACGAACATAATTGCATTTGAACCAAAAATAAACACCACAAGAAACAGGATTGCATCGGAATGACTACAACTGAAATATTTTTCACTTAGAATGATGAAACCTAAAAATAACTTCACTTTTTTGCAGCTATGCTCTAGCTAATGCACTTATTCCATTTGAAAAATGCTGAAACTACCAAAATAACTAAAAAAAATTTCAAAATTGTTTTCTTCTCGCTCATCATCAACTTTTCTTTCAATTTCTCTGATTAAAATTGTATGTGTGTGTGCAAACGATGAAAACTTTTGTTTAAAAATAAATTCATTTGCAAAAGGACATGAATAGCCATAAAGAACTAAATCCGATTTGGAAAACGATTAAGCGACGAGGAACGGACTATAAAAGCGTACCTTTAAGATAGAGTCAGGCACGAAGAGTATAGTCAGCGTTCGTATCGTAATGCTTAAGAACTCTCGAAATGATGAAAGCGACAATACTGCTGCTATAAAATGAAAACAATGTGAATCTCATTTCAACTTCTTTTACGATTCCGAACTAGTTACAGAAAGGATGACACGGTAGCGCATTGCTGGCCCGACAACGAGAAAATGAATGGACAGACCGAGAAGATAGAAAAGAGCTTTGAACTGAAAGAATAGCAACGGGACTATATCCTTTTCGAAGCATGCATATCCATAAACTGTACTAAAAAGTTTAAGACGGTCATTGTGTCCGAGAAGTTTTTCTGTTCTTTCTTTCGTATTCTTAATTTTCTTAAAAGGCGAATTAATTTCAATTTGACTATGGATGAAAATGAGTAAGTGCTCGTTTCGAGATTTTATGCTCTTGCTTACTTTCTTCATAATGAAAATGCTAAGGTTTATTAGCGTTTCTGTTATAGTGCCAATTTTTTGTTCTGGACTTTGTTGCGACAGAGAGATAATAGATAATGATAATCTGGAGTGAAGAATGGCTTTGAAAATTAACCTCACATTAAAGAAGAAGGTCAGTTTAAAGTCCTTGAATCATAATAATTTACAATAAAGATATCCAATAATAATAACTAATTAGATTCATATTCATCTCGCCTAGTTTAAAATAAATCTTTTGATTAATATGAAAAAAATAAATTTCATAAGAATTATACATGTCCTTAACGAATTTTTTTTTATCAAAGGCCATTTCATTTTCCACATAACAATACACTATTTATTAAAACTATACGATAGTATTCTACTGAAAAGTCACCTAGAAATGCAATAAAGTTCCGTTACACGCTACTGCACAAGATAATACCACGGAAATGATGAACCATCTTCAGCTAAACTCACTAGTATCCAACTATCTTATTGCCGACATCATCAAACTTAATCATCTGAATCGTACAGTAGCGGTGAAGCTAGACGGACATAAATTTCATTCTTGCAGAATAAATTTCATTGTGCTCGGTGTACACTCCATAAAATATTATGAGCCATTATAAGAGGAATTGTCTCGTAAAATCCAAAAAAGAAATAATGTTACAAAAAATCATTTTACTCGTTTCATGTTCCTTTGCTGTCGGGTAAACAATCGAGTCAATCTAGATGGGAGAAAGGGAGGTATGATCTCTCGATGGACCACTTTCTCTAACGGTCAGAAATTAAGTCGTAAAATGTGCCCGTTTTCCATGCTCGTGTGACCGTTGTGGAGGCAAGAAGTTGCTGGTGCCTACTCTCTTGTGTTTGTCGTAAGAACACTTAAAATGAAAGTCAAACAATTTCAGGAAAATGTGGTTTTGAATTGCCTTTAGCTAACCCATCAAGGCGAT